>JBBGZY010001910.1:0-112500 GCA_037952925.1 Lithobates clamitans | reverse complement strand
TGAAGGTGAAGCTTTAAAAGCCTTCGCTGGTTACTAGTTTAAAGCTAAACAGGAGGCCTGGTGGTAGGACTACTACTCTCACTCTGATGTAAGCAATACCTCACATGTGTGATGTGATCAATGTTTAGATATGTGTGCAGAACCTACATGCATGTTCGAATTTAAGTGTGAGAAATTCAAATTGTGATTATTTCTCTCTTTTATATTATAAAAAATAGATATACATTTCATTTAGGTACAGCGTTGCATGACCACGCAAAATGACCTGGTCATGAAGGGGGGGTAAATCTTCTGGAAGGCAAGTGGTTAAACACTTCAAATAATGTGGTTGTGTTAAAAAATATTTTTAAGTGCAGTTAATGTAAGTACCTGAATTTGATTTACAATTAGCCACTGCAACATGTTAAAATAGAACTGAAAGTTTTCAAAAACACTTGGAGAATGCGGGCATCGATCCCGCTACCTCTCACATGCTAAGCGAGCGCTCTACCATTTGAGCTAATTCCCCTCATGAAATCTTTAGAAAGTGGGGAGGAGGTGACCCCTAAACTCAACATCACCTACTACTGGCCCCTAAATTCTGCATCAGTCACCTCTGACCCCTGAATTCTGCATCAGTCACCTCTGACCCTTGAATTCTGCATCAGTCACCTCTGACCCCTGAACTCTGCATCACTCTACTGCCCAGGACTCCCCTCCTCATTGGCTGTCGAGATGGCTCCCACTGCTGTCAATCAAAATCATTCAGCCAATCAGGAGAGGGAGGGGGCGGGACTGGGTCACGTGCCTGAATGGATACAGGAAGCTGTGCCCCCATAACAAGCTGCTTGCTGTGGGGGCACTCAACAGGTGGGACTCGGGAGGGGCCAGGAGTGCCGAAGAGGAACCCGAGAAGAGGAGGATCCGGGCTGCTCTGTGCAAAACCAACTGCGCAGTGGAGGTAAGTATAACATATTTGTTATTTAAAAAAACAAAAAAACAAAAAAGAAGACTTTACAATCGCTTTAATATCACCATAAACAAGAATAAAGTAAGAATACTCCCGCGCTATCACTGAAGATAGGAATCAAAATGTACAACTGCTGCACACACCGATAGGTGAATCCGTGACCAAAATGTAAAGTGTATGTGAATGGTGCTGCGCTGTTGCAAAACAAATGTGACACAAATATTATAGATAAAAAGTGATACTGAAACTATACACAAGATGTTAGAGCTATACTGCCACCTTGTGTATAGTTTCAGTATCACTTTTTATCTATAATATTTGTGTCACATTTGTTTTGCAACATCCCAGCACCATTCACATACACAAATCACCATAAACAAGTTCTAATGGCAGGATCAACAGGTAATTAAACTACATTACATGGGGGAGTCAGAAAAGCAACCACTGCTGTGCTAATTCTAGTGACAGATTGTATCATGGATGTCATTTTAAAGCTGGCCGCACACTAATAGAATTTCATTCAAAAATTTTAAGAGCTGAGCCAGGTAGGAGTTGGACCTACAATCTTCTGATCCGTGGTCAGACACGTTATCCATTGTGCCACTAACCCCGTATCAGGCATGCGCTCACCACAGTATTTTTCTTTTTTGTACGTAATATCAGGTGGCATAACGTTTATATAACTAAAAACTTATCTTAACTAATCTCTTTTGGTCCATTAAATATACAATTTAAAGCATTAGCTGTTTATATATTGCAAAAAAATAAATAAATCTGTTGATCCTTCCTGTAAGTCCAGAAGTGCTGCCCTGTGTCTTGTGCACTTCCCCAGGTTGCAGCCCGCGGCAAAAAAAGAGCTCACATTGTCCCCCAAATATTTATGCTCCCCCCCCCAGCATGCACCAGTGACAATAAACCTCCTACTGGTTGGCTGGTGGAAATATATATCGTAATTACTCACGGTGGCATCTCATACTATTGCCAGAGGTACCAGTGACACCTACTGGTAACAGAGAGAAACTAATAAACAGATACCCAACATTTCACATTTTACTATTTCAAAGAATGATGATAAACTACGATACGTTAAATTATCCATAGGTGAAGCTTTAAAAGCCTTCGCAGGTTACTAGTTTAAAGCTAAACAGGAGGCCTGGTGCTAGGACTACTACTCTCACTCTGACGTAAGCAATACCTCACATGTGTGATGTGATCAATGTTTACATATGTGTGCAGAACCTACATGCATGTTCGAATTTAAGTGTGAGAAATTCAAATTGTGATTATTTCTCTCTTTTATATTATAAAAAATAGATATACATTTCATTTAGGTACAGCGTTGCATGACCACGCAAAATGACCTGGTCATGAAGGGGGGGAGGTAAATCTTCTGGAAGGCAAGTGGTTAAACACTTCAAATAATGTGGTTGTGTTAAAAAATATATTTTTAAGTGCAGTTAATGTAAGTACCTGAATTTGATTTAGTATTAGCCACTGCAACATGTTAAAATAGAAGTGAAAGTTTTCAAAAACACTTGGAGAATGCGGGCATCGATCCCGCTACCTCTCACATGCTAAGCGAGCGCTCTACCATTTGAGCTAATTCCCCTCATGAAATCTTTGGAAAGTGGGGAGGAGGTGACCCCTAAACTCAACATCACCTACTACTGGCCCCTGAATTTTGCATCAATTACTATTGACCTCTGCACTCTCGCTACTGAGCTCTGGAGGGAGAGGAGTTAAGCGCTGGGTCAGGGGGGAGCAGCATTGGGGGAGGAGCATATGGGGGACCAGAGCAGCATGGGGGGGGAGATGAGCATATGGAGGACTAGAGCAGCATGGGGGGGTAGGAAAGAGGAGCATATGGGGGACCAGAGCAGCATGAGGGGGGGGAGGGAGATGAGCATATGGGGACTAGAGCAGCATGAGGGGGGAGAGGGGCATGCGGGTGACCAGAGCAGCATGGGAGGGGGGGAACAAAGCAGCATGGGGGGGAGAAACAGAGCAGCATGGGGGGGGTGAGGAGAAACAGAGCAGCATGGGGGGGAGGAGAAACAGAGCAGCGGGGGGGGAACAGAGCAGCGGGGGGGGGAACAGAGCAGCACGGGGGGGAGAAACAGAGCAGCAAGGGGGGGGAACAGAGCAGCACGGGGGGGGAAACAGAGCAGCAGGGGGGGAACAGAGTAGCACGGGGGGGGACAGAGCAGCACAGGGGGGGGGAACAGAGCAGCACGGGGGGGAGAAACAGAGCAGCATGGGGGGGAAACAGAGCAGCTTGGGGGGGAAACAGAGCAGCTTGGGGGGGAAACAGAGCAGCATGGGGAGGGGAACAGAGCAGCATGGGGGGGGAAACAGGGCAGCATGGGGGGGGAAACAGAGCAGCATATGGGGGGGGAACAGAGCAGCATATGGTGGGGGGAACAGAGCAGCATATGGTGGGGGGAACAGAGCAGCATGGGGGTGGAGGGGAACAGAGCAGCATGGGGGTGGAGGGGAACAGAGCACATGGGGACCAGAGCAGCATGGGGGGGGGAATAGATGAGCAGCATGAGAGGACCAGGAGAAGGGGGGACCAGAAGGAGCATGGGGGAGGGGACAGACAGCTGACTTAACAGCTATGGCCTGGGAGTTTCTCACCTTCCTGTCTAATCTTGTCCCATTAGGGGGCGCCAAACTATTCTTTGCCCCGGGTGAAATAATGTCTAGCTTCCCTACTGGTACTGCCTATAATAGAAATAATGTAGAGCGGCTAATGGCTAGTGAGGGGAGACTTGGGTGGCAGGCCGGGTTTGTCCGGACAGCATGGGAGAGACCTGTCAAAGTGGGCCAGTCTGGATGAAGCCCAGGGCCAAATTTTTGTCCCAGTCCAGCCCTGCTGATGGGCATTGATGGGCAGCACTGATAGGCGGCACTGATGGGCACTGATTGCGCTCTAATGTAATCAGTGCCCTGATTACATCTCTCACTGTCCCCTGCAAGGAGATGCCGCTGATCGGCTCTCCTCGCCACACTCTTTCACTGTGAGGCGAGGAGCGCCGATTACCGGCACTTCCTTGCAAGTGGTTAAAGGGTTTGTAAAGGCAGAAAACAAAACCTGTGTGCAGCAGCCCCCCCCCCCTAATACTTACTTTAGCCCGTCTTTATCCAGTGATGTTGCAGGAGTGTCTAAGCTGCCCGGGACTCCCCTCCTCATTGGCTGTCAAATTGGCTGGCTCCCGCTGCTGTCAATCAAAACCATTTAGCCAATCAGGCCAAATTTTTGTCCCAGTCCAGCCCTGCTGATGGGCAGCACTGATGGGCACTGACTGGCATCGCTAATGGGCACTGATTGCTGGCACTGGTTGCGCTCTAATGTAATCAGTGCCCTGATTACATCTGACTGTCCCCTGCGAGGAGATGCCGCTGATCGGCTCTCCTCGCCACACACTCTTTCACTGTAGGCAAGGAGCGCTGATTACCGGCACTTCCTTGCAAGTGGTTAGAGGGATTGTAAAGGCAGAAAACCTGTGTGCAGGAGCCCCCCTAATACTTTCCTGCGCCCGTCTTTATCCAGTGATGTTGCAGGACTGTCTAAGCTGCCCGGGACTCCCCTCCTCATTGGCTGTCGAATTGGCTGGCTCACGCTGCTGTCAATCAAAACCATTTAGCCAATCAGGAGAGGGAGGGGGGTGGGACTGGGTCACGTGTCTGAATGCACACAGGAAGCTGTGCCCCCATAACAAGCTGCTTGCTGTGGGGGTACTCAACAGGCGGGAGGGGCCAGGAGTGCCGAAGAGGTCCCCGAGAAGAGACTTTACAATCATGTTAATATCATCATAAACAAGAATAAAGTAAGAATACTCCCGTGCTATCACTGAACATAGAAATCAAAATGTACAACTGCTCCACACACCGATAGGTGAATCCGTGAGCAAAATGTTAAGTGTATGTGAATGGTGCTGCGATGTTGCAAAACAAATGTGACACAAATATAGATAAAAAGTGATACTGAAACTATACACAAGGTGGCGGATGTTAGAGCTATACTGACACCTTGTGTATAATTTCAGTATCACTTTTTATCTATAATATTTGTGTCACATTTGTTTTGCAACATCGCAGCACCATTCACATACCCAAATCACCATAAACAAGTTCTAATGGCAGGATCAACAGGTTATAAACTACATTACATGGGGGAGTCAGAGAAACAAACACTGCTGTGCTAATTCTAGTGACAGATTGCATCATGGATGTCATTTTAAAGCTGGCCGCACACATTTCATTCAGAAATTTCAATAAAATTTTTTCGTTTTTCTAATGGTTAATGGAGTCAATGTTTGTTTTCAAACGCAGTGTCGAGAAAATTTGAAGGAGCTGGACGGAACGTTTTCCTCAATTGAGCGAATTTCGACCATTTCACAGAAGATTTTGAAGTAACTTGAAATGGCATTCATCAAGTCATCGAATGGCCTAAGAATGGACATACAAATATTCGCTCAGTTATCTACTAGTGTATGGCCTGCTTTATTTTGCATAAATTCACCTAAAATTTTGAAGTGCTTTAATGTTTATTTTCTACATAAATAAAGTAAAATCCGAGCCAGGTAGGAGTCAAACCTACAATCTTCTGATCCGTAGTCAGACGCGTTATCCATTGCGCCACTGGCCCCTTCGGTGCCATGTGCCATGTGCCCACCATGGTGTTTTCCTTTTTGTACGTAGTATCAGGTGGCTTAAAGTTTATATAACTAAAAACTTATCTTGACTGCTCTCTTTTGATCCATAAAATATACAATGTAAAGCATTGTCTGTTTATAAAATGCAAAAAAAATAAATAAATCTGTTGATCCTTTCTGCCAGTCCAGAAGTGCTGCCCTGTGTCTTGTGCACTTCCCCAGGTTGCAACCTGGGACAAAAAAGAGCTCACATTGTTCCCCAAATATTTATGCTCTCCCCCCAGCATGCACCGGTGACAATAAACCTCCTACTGGTTGGCTAGTGGAAATACATATAGTAATAACTCACTGTGGCATCTCATACTATTGCCAGAAGTACCAGTGACACCTACTGGTAACAGAGAAACTAGTAAATCGATACCCAACATTTCACATTTTAAAATTTTATGGGATGATGATAAACTACGGTACGTTAAATTATCCATAGGCGAAGCTTTAAAAGCCTTTGCAGGTTACTAGTCTAAAGTTAAAACAGGAGGCCTGGTGGTAGGACTACTACTCTCACTCCGACGTAAGCAATACCTCACATGTGTGATGTGATCAATGTTTACATATGCGTGCAGAACCTACATGCATGTTCGCTTTTAAGTGTAAGAACTCCAGCTTAATTTTCCTGGATTCTGCTAACCTTTTAAAGAAGAGTTCCACCCAGGGGGTCCATTAAAAAAAAAAAAATTAAAAGTCAGCAGCTCCAAATACTGCAGCTGCTGACTTTTAATTGGACACTTACCTGTCCCTGGGTCCAGCGATGCGGGGGATTGAAGCCTCGCTCGTCCCCCCCCCTCCGCTCGTCGGCGCCGGCATTTCAACTGTGGGCGCCGGGCTGTGGCTTCACAGCCTGGCACCCACTGCGCATGCGCGAGCGGCGCCGCGCACCGTGATTGGCCGCTCAATCACCTGGGACCTGTAATGGGTCCCAGATGATTGACAGGAGGGAGGAAGCAGAGCCGAGCCCTTCCTGTGCCGAGGGGGAAGTGATGTCACCAGCCCAGGCAAAGGAAGAGGCAGACTACGAGGGACCACCTAGCAACAGGCATTTAGAGGTGAGTAAAAAAAAAAAATATCCAAATTTTTTTTTTTTTTTTTTTTAGAATCTTTCAGGTATTTTTGTTTTTTGGATGGAACCCCACTTTAAGTCATATAGTGTATTGTCAATTTTGCAAAATGATAAAATAGAACTGCTTGTTGATTGAAACAAAGAGGTGGAGAATGCGGGCATCGATCCCGCTACTTCTCACATGCTAAGCGAGCGCTCTACTATTTGAGCTAATCCCCCTCACAAAAATTTCCACAGGTGGAGGGAAATGATACCTCAACTCTATATCAATTACTATTCATCTCTGCACTTTGTCACTACTGACTAGTGGCTGCATTTGATGTCTTTTTTTTCAGTATTTGAGAATTTTTCTAGTTTGTGCCCCTTTTGAGCACCAGTCGCCACTGGTTTAAAGTCATGCACGCTACCTTTCACATGCTAAGCAAGTGCTCTACCATTTGAGCTAATCCCCCTCTATAGGATACTTAGAGGACAAAGGGCTCTTCCTGATGGCGTGTGCACCCCCTTCCTGGAAATGCAGAATCGCGTATGTATACGTGTTTCTGTGCAGAGATATATTTTTTTTATATGGCATATGTTATATGGAAGAAAGTATAAAATATTTTTTTTTCTAAATTGCGATTATTGCTCTTTTATATTATTAAAAAAAAATATATATATATATATATATACATGTCATTTAGGTACAGCGTTGCATGACCACACAAAATGACTTGGTCATGAAGGGGGGTAAATCTTCTGGAGGGCAAGTGGTTAAACACTTCAAATAATGTGCTTGTGTTAAAAAATATTTTTAAGTGCAGTTAATTTAAGTACTTGAGTTTGATTTAGTATTAGCCACTGCAACATGTTAAAATAGAACTGAAAGTTTTCAAAAAACAGTTGGAGAATGCGGGCATCGATCCCGCTACCTCTCACATGCTAAGCGAGCGCTCTACCATTTGAGCTAATTCCCCGGATGAAATGTTGAAAAGTGGAGGGGGGCTGACCCCTAAACTCAACATCACCTACTTCTGACCCCTGAACTCTAAACCATTTCTGACCCCTGAACTATAAACCATTTCTGACCCCTGAACTATAAACCATTTCTGACCCCTGAACTCTAAACCATTTCTGACCCCTGAACTATAAACCATTTCTGACCCCTGAACTCTAAACCATTTCTGACCCCTGAACTCTAAACCATTTCTGACCCCTGAACTCTAAACCATTTCTGACCCCTGAACTCTAAACCATTTCTGACCCCTGAACTCTAAACCATTTCTGACCCCTGAACTCTAAACCACTGTTGCTGTTTGCAAGGTGGGCGGCAGTTGTGTTATTTTTGGCACAATCTTTTATTTGCAGGCTAACACAGAACCGGAAGGCACACAGCAATATTGTGCAATTGATTTTTTTTTTCAGTTTGCTTGCGCCCCCCCCAAAATTTTGAGCACCAGCCGCCACTGACTGTGGGTGCAGCGCAGTGATTCTGTTACTTTGCTGGTTTAGCTGTGCTTTGCCATAGACTTCTATTATATCCTGCAGGTGTGGTGCACTTTCTGAAACTCCTGCATTGAGAAGAAGTCTATAGCCAAGCTCAGCTAACTTCCAGGTACACTGCAATCACTGTGTGGGTAAACCATAGTGCATCAGTGTGAAAGCAGCCTAGGGTACTATTATGCCCGGTGAACTGCTTCAAACTGACCTGGAGACCTCTGATTTCCTGCTGTTGGCACAACTCTGGAGACCTCTAGCTGGGATAAGAGGGGAAGTGCGGTTGGTATCACTCAGCATTGGACAAGAGCCAGGACTACAAAGGAGACATTGGCTTATGCAGTTCTTGCTCCCTACTACAGCTCCAAGTTTACTAGTAGTCCATCTGCATCTCCCTCTGTTTTATGTTTACACGTAGGTTGGACTTGATGGACTTGTGTCTTTTTTCAACCTCACCTACTATGTAACTATGTAACTATATTCTGGGATTGGGGGGTCAGCAAGCCCAGACTGTGATCTACCAGTCACCTGCCCACAATCTACAGGTTGCTGACCCCCGTGGTAGTTGATCTTTAGGTGTACTCTTATGGGGCATCTGATGTATGAGAATATTCTGAATGGGTCAGCTGATCTAGAGGGGGGGGTTAATATGTGTAATCTAATGGGGAAACTGATGTGTAGGTGTACTCGTATGGGGGCAGGTGATGTGTAGGTGTACTCGTATGGGGGCAGGTGATGTGTAGGTGTACTCGTATGGGGGCAGGTGATGTGTAGGTGTACTCTTCAATTAATCGCTATAAATATGAAATCTATTTTATAATTTAACAAAAAAGTTTAAAGAGGGGGCGGGTTGACTAAGGCTACTCCATTGTTGCCCAGTAACACCAATATTGTAAATGGACTATCTCGGTAGCCAGTAAGTAGACATAAAGATATGTTTAAAATTTATACATTTATTAAGAATATTTGTTAAAAGTAGACAGTATAAAGTAAATAACAAAGTTGTGAGCAATAACGCATTAACAATTGTTTTTTCTAAAACCCATCAAGTTGGTGGGAGCAGGATGATGCAGGTAAAGGCAGATCCTCGACTAGTTTCACGATGATTGTCGCTTCTTCAGGAGGTATTACCAAAAGCATCTAAAATAAATAGATATAATCTCATAGTTACATAGAAAAGTGAAGAGATTGTTATTACATCACTTAATAAGAACTGTCAAGTAGAATTGGGTTAATGGAGTGTGGTAAACAGTATTATAACTCACCAATGAATGCCCTGTAAGGGCGCAAGAAATGGCTATTGAGACACCACAGGCAGGCGGACACGGGAGGACAAGGCGTGGTATTAGAATATAATAGGAAATAGGAAATAGGATATAAAATGGTCTAAATAGAAATGATAAAAGTGAGGTGGGGGCCACACTTGTGCACAAACATCAGAATAGGAACCAGGATAGGAAGGGGGGGTGGGAAGGAAGAGGGGCAGAAATGGGAAGAAGGGGGAGGGGGTAAGGGGGGAGAGGGAGGAAGGGGACAGGGAGGGAAGAAGGGGGGGAAGATAGAAAGGGGGAAGAAGGGAAGGGAAAAGAGGAAGGGGAAAGGACGGTTGCGCGCACGTCAATCGAGAGGTGCGCGCGCACTGACCCTTGTCATGGGGATCTCAAAAACAAGAGAAGCAGGGAGGAGATGTACTCCATATAGGAGATTCCGCCCTGCTAGAGAGACGCATGTCCGCCACTGGGGGGAGAGAATAAACTCCTCCAGCCATCAGCAGCCCCTCTGGTGGACAGAGGGGAGATTGCACTAGTGTTATTTAATGTTTTAACAGGGAATTGATTTAAAAAAGTTGAAACTGGATCACTGTTTCCAGAGGTGGCAAGAAAGTAATGCCACAACATGTAAAAGAAGACTGGATTCAGTTAAATAGTGTTCAAGGGGGTGAGAAAAAAGGTATATGACAAATGATTAGTAGAGTGAATTATCTCATCAAAGTTAATCAAGTGATAATAAAGTCTGCAAAGTAATATAAACAGTGATTTAAATCAGGTATGACACTGTACACAATCAAAAACCAGTAGTACATGTTGGGCATGGGGCTCAGCAGGGGAATATATGAATATTTTTAACTGGATTTTCAGTGTAAGTAAAGGTAGGCATTCCTTGACCATATGGAAAAAGAGGAGGGAGAAGAAAGAAGGAAGGGGGGGAAGGGAGGATGGTGGGGAAATTTAAATATTATGGAATGATGGTATTCCCTACAAAAGACCTAATTTAAGGAAATATTTGTATGAATGTGCTTCATTAAGTCCTGGAGGGGTGAGGGCATCCAGTCACTCGATCCAGAGAGTCGTGTCTCAGGATCTCACAGTCCCAATCACCACCTCATGGGTCCTCAGGAATGACCTCTAACAAGGAATTTAACAGATTCTGGTTGGTAACGGTGGTGGATGCCAATCGTGGTCCATTTGCCGTTGGATAATTAATATAGATGGTCCCCATCCTTTGGCGTAGTTCCCTGACGGTCTTGCCTACATAAAAAGCCTTGCAAGCACAGACCATCAGGTAGACCACGCCCCTGGTACTGCAATAGTGTGTCGAGGGGGAAAAAAGATTTCTCGATTAGGGAGGGTGAAACTGGATCCCTCTAAAATCCAAGGGCATTTGGGGCAAGTCCCGCATCTGAAAGTGCCATGAGGGCCCTCAGGGCGGTGACGATTGGCCCTATAATGGCTGCTAGTTAGTCTGTCAGAGTAGTAGCCCTTTTGATGACTAGTTCAGGTGTCAAACTCACATAATTTCCCATTATATTATGGCCCGTTAGAAGATGCCAATAGTTGGAGAGTATTGTGAGAAGTGTATTATGATGGATGTAAAATTTGGTGGCAATCTTTACTGTGGGGGGTTGATCAGGTCGGGGAGGACCGTAGAGTAGAGATTGTCGTGTCCGGGCATAGGCCTTGTTGAAGGCTTTTCTTAGATTGGTGTGGGTAAAACCTCAAATCAGGAGGCGCTCACCAAGAGCAGCCACCTGGATGAGGAAATCTCTGTCTTCTGAGCAGTTGCGCATGAGTCTGAGGTATTGGGCGTAGGGTATGCTCCGAACCAAGGGGCGGGGATGGGCACTTGAGGCATGTAACAAAGCGTTGCCTGCAGTCGGCTTCTGGAAAAGATCTGTCATCAACCCACCTGTATTGTTTTTAATGCTATTTAGATCTAAGAAAAGGATACAATGGCAATCAAAGGAGAACATGAATCACAAATTGAATTGATTGATATTGAGAAGTCTGATGAATTTGATAAGTGATTGTTCAGTACCAGTCCATATGATGAACAGGTCATCTATAAATCTATGCCAGCTCAATACATGGAGCATTTCATCACCAAATATTGATCGCTCCCATCCCCCTAAAAATAGGTTTGCGTAAGAGGGTGCACAGGCAGTACCCATTGCTACTCCCTGGGTTTGCAAATAGGTTTGGTCCATGAACATGAAGTAGATCCTGGTAAGGATAAATTTCAGTAATTATATGAATATGAACCTGAATGTGAACATGAATATTTAATATGAACCTGTTAAGGGGCCCAAGTATGGTGGTCCTGCTCCATGAGGAAGGTTCCAGCCATCCGGACGCCCTGCTCATGGGGGATGCTTGAGACAAGTGCCTCGACATCAACAGCCACGAGAAGGGTGTCCGGAGGGATCTGGACTCCCTCAATATGATGGAGCATGTCCATGGTATCTCTGATATAGGAGGGCAGACTAAGGACATGGGGCATTAAGAATGTGTCCACAAATTTACTGGCATTTTCGGTCAGTGACCCTATGCCCGAAACAATTGGGCGTCCAGGAGGGGTCCTGAGGTTTTTTATGAGTCTTAGGTAGGGTGTAAAATGTTGGAGTCTGAGGTTTAAGGTATTAATAAATTTAAAGGTGTCTTCATCAATAAGGCCCTCCCAAAAAGCTCCAGCAATCAGACCACGATACTCTGCAGTAAAGTTTTGTATCGAGGCGAGGTTGATGGGTGTATACCAGGTGGTAAGTGAAATAATGTGCTGCGCTAATATTAACCTTCCAATCAATATTAAATCCAGTGCAAAAATGGTGAATAAATCAATCACTCTAAGTGTCAATAAAAATATAAAAATAAAATATGGTGTGGTCAGGAAACATGTAGCCACTAAATCGTAATCGTATGCTCCACAAATAGATAGATGAATACACCACAGGTTACCACCTTTAAACAACGAATGACTGCTATATATACCGTCCAATATTTAGTCTATTCAAAAAAACTCCTCTAATAATATTATTATAGCTTTGAGCTATATGTTGATAGTAGTTCTTAATTACAGAAGATTATACGCTGCACTTGTATAAGCTGCTGAACAAGATCCCATATATGCCAAAAATAAAGTCTGTTCACAAAGTTCCCTTATACTGCTGTATAGAGTAAAGGGCGTATAGATGAATGTTCTCAATTATCAAGGATACATGAAATAAAAAAGAAGAGACATCATTGCGCAATGAACAAAGTATGGATTGCTTTAAACTAGAAAGACTTCACTGGATACACTCACATGAACCTGGATAGTTATAGCCTGGATAGAAACAATCAGCCGCTTGGGGCACGGTGAGTCCTCACACCGCTAGTATCGAGCTGTTGAACAGCCTTGATGCTGTACGACACTGACTCCTCCTACGCATTGCGTCACCCGACACGTGACTTAGTCTATCCAGGTTATAACTATCAAAAATGGCCTGACCACACCATATTTTATTTTTATATTTTTATTGACGCTTAGAGTGATTGATTTATTCACCATTTTTGCACTGGATTTAATATTGATTGGAAGGTTAATATTAGCGCAACACATTATTTCACTTGCTATTCAATATAGGTGTCTGAACACTTTTAAGTTTTGCAGCTTTTATTATTTGGTTTTCTTTCAGTCACAAGTTTTTGGCACTTGAATATTTTCACAGTTTTGTAATTTTCAGCAATAGTTTAGTCTCATTTAAATCCATTTCAGCGCTTTAGTACATTATTGAAAATGTATACCAGGTGGTGTTATGTAGAACCCGTAGACACATAGTTTGGTATTGTTGGTGTGTCATGAGAACCAGATTGCCTCCTTTGTTGGATTCTTTAATAACTAAATCCGAATTTCTTTGTAGTGTTTTGCTTGCCCTCTTTTGTTGTTTGTTTAAATTTGAGGGTAGTGGTGGCCATTGTTGCCTTTTAAGGGATTTCATAGATTCATGGAGGAAGGTCCATATTGCAGGGCATGTCATCAAATCAGGAAATGATTGGGATTTAATTTTGAGTTTGTCAGGCTTGGGATTGACAAGATATGGAGAGTGGAGGTCATGGTATTCTGGGAAATGAGGGTCGGAGGAGCCGAGCCAACAGTGGAGTCTGATGGCTCCGTTGCTCCTTCCTCATACAATAGCATGAGGTCACGTAGGGCCCTAAACTCATTCATAGTAAAGTGTTTCGTTTTTTCGCCAATTCCTTTTTGAGATTAAGGTTTTGCCTATCTTTGTCAAAGATAAAATCTAGATGTGAGATTTTGGGCAAACAAGTAGAGATCCTTGGTATTTTTATAGATGTTAATTGGTTCAGTGGGACAGAAGCCTAAACCTAATTGAAGGACATGTTCCTCCTCAGTAGTAAGGGTGTGGGATGTGAGATTGATAATATTGAGATTTCCTGTTGTAGAAATAGGTACTAAGAGGTTGGATTGTGTGTGGTTTGAGGTGTCCGAGTCTTTTGCACAAAGGCGTCCAGACTTCCCCGTCGGATTGGTTCTGGTGGTGGTTGGGCTAAAAAACCCAGATTATGAAAAAGTGTTTGGGTGTTGGTGTGTAGAACTTTGGGAATAATGTTGTGCAAGGTAGATTGTTGAGTGTTACTACCAGAGACTTGAGTCCCTAGATATGTAGGGTGTGTCGGTTTTTTGGATTTACCGTGCTTTTTGCCTTTTTTCGACTCCTTGGTGAGGTGATCCTCACCAGTCAGTGATCGTTTACGGGAAATACCGGGTGCGCGTGTTTTCGTCGAAGATGGTGCAACCTATGAGGAGAGTGAAGATATAGAAGAATCAGATTCAGTGAGGTCTGTAGCAGACAAGGTCCCCTTAGATACACGTGAACGTGTGCTGAATCTCCTAGGGCATTGTTTACTGCCCCATTTGTAGGCGTAGCCTTCAGAGAAGGCAAGTTTGTCCTGGACGAACTTGCCTTGTTTTTTCACAATAATTTCTTTGTTTAAGGCCTCTAGGCGTTCCTTCACCTCCTTCCATTTCTCAGAAAAGGAAATGGATTCGGAAATTTTGGGAAATTGAGTGTTTAGCCGTTCAATCTCGCCGTCAAGGATGGTCATGTCGACGTAGTACTGAGTTGTTAATTGGGTCAAAAATTCAAGTCTATAGCTAAGCTCAGCTAACTTCCAGGTACACTGCAATCGCTGTGTGGGTAAACCACAGTGCATCAGTGTGAAAGCAGCCTAGGGTACTATTATGCCCGGTGAATTGCTTCATACTGACCTGGAGATCTGATTTCCTGCTGTTGGCACAACTCTGGAGACCTCTAGCTGGGATAAGAGGGGAAGTGTGGTTGGTATCACTCAGCATTGGACAGGAGCCAGAACTACAAAGGAGACATTGGCTTATATGTAGCTCTTGCTCCCTGCTACAGCTCCAGGTTTACAAGTAGTCCTTCTGCATCTCCCTCTGTTTTATGTTCTGGGATGGGGGGGGGGGTCAGCAAGCCCAGACTGTGATCTACCAGTCACCTGCCCGCAATCTACAGGTTGCTGACCCCCGTGGTAGTTGATCTTTAGGTGTACTCTTATGGGGCATCTGATGTATGAGAATATTCTGAATGGATCAGCTGATTTAGAGGGGGGTAAAAGATCTATATGTGTAATCTAATGGGGAAACTGATGTGTAGGTGTACTCGTATGGGGGAAGGTGATGTGTAGGTGTACTTTTCAATTTATTGCTATAATTATGAAATCTATTTTATTATTTAACAAAAAAGAAGTTGAACCGTAAAGGAAAAAATGAAAAACTTGAGCCAGGTAGGAGTCAAACCTACAATCTTCTGATCTTTACTCAGACACGTTATTCCTCCCCCAAGAGTGTTTTGTAGAGTCAATTAGAGCCTGTATCTTGACGGACAACTCAGCCCAAGAAAGGGTGACTGAAACCAGGGGCTTATCCTTTCTTGATAACTAGATAAGAAACAACGCCACCTAAGGTCTGTCCGTGACAGGACCTCAAGGTTCGGGGTTTCCCTGGACGGGTAGAACTTCAAAAAGTGACCTGCCTGGCCACATAAAGGCACAATCTTTCCCTCCTCCTAAAGGTTCTCTCATCCGCAGAGAGACGTGTGAAACCCAAGTGCATGGGTTCACCTTCACTGACCGACTCGGTACCAGGAGGCATGGGAGGTGAGGGTGGCACGGGTGGGACTGCAAATCTCGGAGACAAACGTACAGAAGGCTTCTGCAAGTGCTCCTTAAAAGAGAGTCTTTTTCTGAGTCTGGAGTCAATGAGGATGGCAAACGTGATCAACTTCTCCAGCTCAGTGGGTATATCTCAGGCTGCTATCTCATCCTTGATGATATCTGAGAGACCATGAGAAAAGCAGCTACGAGGGCCTCCTTGTTCCATGCATACTCTGTTGCCAGAGTACGGAATTCAATGGCATAGTTGGCAACAGTTCTCGTACTCTGTTCGATGGACATGAGGCACTTGGCAGCAGAAGCGGAGTGTTCGGGAATGTCAAATACCATTTTAAACAAAGCCACAAACTCAGGATAGCTCAAGACAACAGGTTTTTGCGTCTCCCATAGAGGGTTTGCCCAGGCCAAGGCTCTCTCAAAAAGCAAAGATATCACAAAACCTACTTTGCTTCTGTCCGTGGGAAACGCCTGGGGCAGTATCTCAAAGTAGATCTCAACCTGGTTGAGAAACCCGCATTGGACTGGATCCTCCCAAATCGCTGGGAAAGCGGAGCGGAACCAGACATACCTCTTATAGAGGTAAAACTCAAGGCGGGTGCCTGCACAGAGACTGGAGCAGCAGCAGGGTCGGCCTGCAACATAGGTTGTAGCAGGGTGGCCACACTGGGAGATTCCAGGTGAGCCATGCGACTCAGGAGCATTTGTAACGCCATGGCAAACTGATCCATGCGGTGATCCAGTTCATCCAAACTGGAAAAAATATTACCAACCAGGGGCGTAACTAGAAATAGCAGGGCCCCATAGCAAAATGTTGTATGGGGCCCCCCTGCAAACAGCCCCCCCCCACAGCTGCCCTAGTGTCAATGCAGCGTGACCTGTGCCACATACAGCATGACCTGTGCCCCATACAGCGTGACCTGTGCCCCATACAGCGTGACCTGTGCCCCATACAGCGTGACCTGTGCCTCATACAGCGTGACCTGTGCCCCATACAGCGTGACCTGTGCCCCATACAGCCTCACCTATGCAGAGGAAGAGGCAAGCCACCCGGATCAGCAGAGAGCGGGATTGCCCGCTGTAATAGCTTTCATTTGAATTTCCCGTCTTCCCGGGGCTCATCGTCACATAGCCCCACCTCTTGGCCCGATGCCTTTGATGACGTCACATGTCCTGCATTGGATCTGCGTTTTGTCCATCAAAGGCGCCGTGCTAAGAGGTGGAGTTATGTGACGTGAGCCCCGGGAACACTGGAAGTTCTAATAAAAGCTCTCTGCTGATACGGACAGCTCGCCTCTTCCTCTCCTCTCTCTTCCCCTGGCTGGGAGACTGTGCTGGCGGTGCTTCCATCCTCACTGGGCCCCACTCGGCTGCGGGCCCCAAAGCGCCTGCATGGGTCGCTATGGTGGTAGTTCCGCCCCTGTTACCAACAAGTGGATTGACTGCATCTTCTGAATTCATGGCCTTCGCCTACTGTCAGAAACCATGAAGTACAGTTAAATCACACTTGTTTAATAATAAAAGTACAAAGAACAAACGTAGTCAAAACATAGCCAAAGTTCAATAACCGGAGTGGATAGTCAGCCAAGCCAGAAGTCAGAGATCAATGTAGTGGAACAGCAAGCAAGATCTGGAGCCAGAAGGGATGTCAGCAAAGCAAGTCTTGAACAGGATCGCAGGAGATAGTTTCTGTGATGTTGATCAAGGACTGGACAGCCTAAGCAGGCAGGACTGACAAGCAGGATATCATCAACAGCTGAGTAACTGTGGAGAGATAGAAGCTGGCAATTAGCCAACAGCTGAGCGGCCAGCTCAGAGAAGGAAGGGCTGAGCCCAGCCCTGACATAGATACTATAGTTGAAACTGCAATGGGTCAGCAAAGTGATGTAGGACAATTGTTCGTACTTGCTACTGCAAAGGTACATGGGGATACATAGTAGATATAGCCCGGTCAGTGTGACATGTTTCCTATGGTTGCATCAATGCACCGTGCCTGTAAAGGGTACATTTCCGTTCCCATGCTGAAGTCCATTAAGGGAAAAGAAGCCATCGGTGATCGATCTGGGCAAATCCAGTTAGGTTGTCTTCCTTATGTACCTCCTTGTATCTGATGGAAGTAGAGCAGAGCTGAGCAGAGCAGAGCAGAGCTGAGCAGAGCAGAGCCGAGCCGCCACTACCGGTATTCCATACGTCTGGTCCACTCCTCCTATCTCCCGGTCTCAACCGGCTATCCCAACAGAAGGGGCTTGCATGAATGGCGTCACTTGCAGTAGCAAGTATGAACAATTGTCCTACATCACTTTGCTGACAATGGCTGACCCATTGTGGTTTCAACTATAGTATCTATTCAGGTGGATTGTCGCCCAGGAGGAACATTATTTGACTGTTTACCAATACAGTCATAGAGTATACCATACTTGAATAACAGGATCTCAATCATTAGAGTGAGCCGTGGATGGAGTCATAGGTGTGCGCAGCCTATTGTATTAGGGTGTGCACCTCAAAGCTCAAACACATATGCATTTGTGACATATTAACCGGCTCTTCCCCACTCGTCATCCTAAAACAATGGGGGGGAAGCAGGTGAGCACACAGGGGGACCTGGGCAGCAGAAAGAAAAGAAACTGGGACAAGAGGGGTGGCATACATTGGTACCAATCCCCTGTATTTTCCTCCCGTGGCAGCTGAATATTGGTGAGAGGAAGGAGGAGAAGCCTACTTTCAGCTGCTGCAGAAGAAAATACAGATCGGTCCATTAATTTCCACTCCAGCCGCCTATCCTGTACAGGTTCTGTGGGTCAGCAAGAAAGGATCGCGGCTTACCTGTCATCTGCCCACAATTGATGGGTTGCCAACTCCAGGATTAGGGGGTGCCCAGGCAAACATGGCACACCCCTTGCGCACACCTATTGGTTGGAGTATAGAGACTTCCTCATGCATCAGTGTCTACAGCATATAGGAATGACTAGTTCACTTGCCAAACTCAGAGCTTGATCATCCTTGCTTTCAATCCATCTAATTTAAGCACACCAGTCGCAGTGTCTAAGTTCCGTCCAGCTGGCTTCCCTCTCGTCTTTCCCCCCCTCCCCTCCCCATCCCTGGGGCCACACACGGAAGGTATGCCCTATTATATATATCTCTTTATTGAGATTTAATTAATCTATAACGTTAATTACACAGCGTGATTATGCAGGGCTTACCTCCCGTGTGTTGTTACATGGCGTCCGGACGCATCTATATGTTTTATGTTATATGTCATGTTTATGTCTAATGTTATTTGGTAATCAACACCTGTCACCGTACGTTGCAGTGACAGCCTTTGTTTATGTGAAATTGTCATTATTTTTGGCCGATACTCTAATTTTAGCCAATTTTGTTACAATAAATTTATGTTTTAAGAAATACTCTATTATTATCCATCTGTTACCATAGTACCCATTTCTGGTGTTCTATACCAGGTTTTGCAGTTTTACTAACTAATGGAGCAGGGGGACATTACTGGTAGGGATGAGCTTCGAGTTCGAGTCGAACTCATGTTCTACTCGAACATTGGCTGTTCGCAAGTTCGCCGAACAGCGAACAATTTGGGGTGTTCGCGGCAAATTCGAATGCCGCGGAACACCCTTTAAAAGTCTATGGGAGAAATCAAAAGTGCAAATTTTAAAGGCTTATATGCAAGTTATTGTCATAAAAAGTGTTTGGGGACCTGGGTCCTGCCCCAGGGGACAAGGATCAATGCAAAAAAAAAGTTTTAAAAACGGACGTTTTTTCAGGAGCAGTGATTTTAATAAT
Organism: Lithobates clamitans; assembly: GCA_037952925.1. NCBI lineage: Eukaryota > Metazoa > Chordata > Amphibia > Anura > Ranidae > Lithobates > Lithobates clamitans. Next base: position 93,042 of record JBBGZY010001910.1, on the reverse strand, counting down.
GCTTAAAGTCAAACAATAAAAGTGTAATATCCCTTTAAATTTCATAGCTGGGGGGTGTCTATAGTATGCCTGTAAAGGGGCGCATGTGTGACAGACCTAGCCGGAAAAGAGGCTTTTGGAGGGGACTGATGGCTAGCCTCCTGCAAACCGATTATGGTCCCTGGCATTTGGGGGGACGGTGCTCTTTGTGAGCTGTATGCCTGGGGACCCTGGAGGTGGCGTTACTTTAGATTCAGGTCCATGTCCCCCAAGACACATTGTGATTGGAGTCACTAATAGGGGCACAAGGTGAATGAGAACCCCACTATGATCTGTGCTAGTCAGAGACTCAATGCTGTATATATGTGTATATAGAATGTGTACTGTTTGCTGTGCTACTTTGGGGTGGGGCTGTATTCCAATGTTCTATTGTGTTTGTCTGCCTTGGATCACAGGATGTGTATTGCTGTGAGGAAAGGGGGAGGGGGGATTCCTGCAGCAGTCCCCCTGTTAAGACTGGTTACTGATGAGAAGTTAAGCACATCTGACCTGTGTGTCCATTGTTATTGGACAGTTTACCCACCCTGTTTTCCAAGGGTGGGGGGGGGGAAATGTTTTGAAGTGGGATCTGTATAACATGTGTTTTTTTGGAATAAAGATTCATTCCTGCTTGGAACCTGAAGACAGAGCTGCGTCTCGTTTTTGGGGTGGATTATTTGTATGGGTTCCTTGTTTGGCTGATTGGAGTGTTCGGTAGCTGCCTTTGTGTTTGGGTTTGAAATGTCCTAAACGACTTTAACCCCTTTTATACTTGGGGTGTCGTTACACTGGTGGCAAGCAGCGGGATCATTCCCACAGCCCAGGACAGCTACAAGAGGACACAGGACAATGGAAGCACAGTATGGACGGCTAAAGCTCTCTTCCCTCAAGGACTTACTGGAGAACCGGGGCCGACCGGCCAACAACCGTAAGAAGAGGGACATTATCGCAGAACTAGTCAAAATGGATAGAGCTGAAAGACCCAACATAACCAAAAGGCCCAGCATAGCAGACTTCAGTCACCCCAGCAGAGATATGGATCTGGCATCAAAGTTCCCCGGGCTGCTGCGGATCATCCTTTCAGCAATCCCCAGGACTGTGTCTGTGGATGAATACCTGGAGCTCAGGCAGAAGATCCAGGTAAGACACTGGATTAGAGCCCTCCAGTTTGCTGCAACACAACAGGGCAAGTGCGTTCCAACCCCAGAGCAGTGGGCCAGTGAACAACGGCAGTTACGGATGCAATTCCTGGGAGAGCGGCCCCAGGAGCAATGGGTGACTGAGTTGGACAGGCTGGTCCAGCAAGAAATAGAGCTGGACAATCGGTGTCGGGCTCTGCAATGGCACGTGGAGGAGGAATATTTTAGGGGAGACAACAGAATGCTCTCCGGAGGGATATGACTTTGGTGGCCCTGGATTGCTGTGGGAGAGCCTTTCAGATTGTTTTGTGTATGGCGATGAAGGGGAACCTACTCTGGAGGACCTGCGAGAATACAGAGAGGCTATGTTCAGTCTTGCAAGGGTCTCAGAGCTTAAACCTGATCTAGACTATTTGCTAAGCAAGGAACAGCATCTGGAAAGGGCATACAGGAAACTGCTAGAATGCGTTCAGCAGCATGCCAGAGAATCGGCAGTGGAAACTCCGGAGATTGCCATCTCCAAAGCTGAAGTGCTGACAACAGGGCAGAGTTCTGCTAACCTCTGCCCAGCACTGATAGCATCTTCTGGGTTCCACGGACATGAGATTGTGAACTTCTATCCCCAGACACCAGTTGCAGACACAGGGGATTTGATGGACTTTTCTGCTGGGGAGGAACAGCCAGGTGAGCCTCTGGTGGGGGAGCTGGTGTTAAGGCCGGGCTTCACTGTGCTCTGCCCAGCACCAACAGCAGTATTTGTGGAGTTACAAGGAACTTCCCCAGCTGAAGCGCTGGTCACCGCACAGAGGGTCAAAGACCTCTGCCCTACACCTGCGGCGGTTCTGAAGGCCCAGGGTGAGAAGGAGATGGTCCCTTCCCAGCAGCATAGGGCACCCCAGAATGATGCCACCAATCCAGCAGAAGAGCTGGCAACAGAGCAGAGTGCTGCAAGCCTCTGCCCTCACCTAACAGAAGAGGGAGCTCTTGTGGTAGTGGAAGGGACTTCAGTCTTTACTGACACAACCCCAAAAATTGGTGCGGCACTAGGACAGGAGGATGTCAGCCATGCTTTGCAAGCACTGGGGGATTTTCACTTACCAAAAGTGGATGGGACTTCAGTGTCCACTTGTATACCCCAGGGGTGCTGGACGGTCGGCCCAGATCCCCAACAGCGTGACGGAGTGAGCCCAGTCACCCTGTCTTCTCTCCAGCCGGTGAAAAGACTCCAGGGAGAAGGGCCAGTCCAAGCCTCTCCCCAGCGGCGGGGATGTTCTCTGAGAGATGCAGAGGGTGGCTGGGTGAGTAATTCTCTGTTTGGAACAATTTATTTGGGGTACTTTGTGGATACCGGCATTGGGGGTCTGGAACTACTGACTAACTTCAGAGTCAACCCGTCTGGGGTCTCCTCCTGTGTTAGTCTCCTGCCGAAAGGGGAGAAATGTGACAGACCTAGCCGGAAAAGAGGCTTTTGGAGGGGACTGATGGCTAGCCTCCTGCAAACCGATTATGGTCCCTGGCATTTGGGGGGACGGTGCTCTTTGTGAGCTGTATGCCTGGGGACCCTGGAGGTGGTGTTACTTTAGATTCAGGTCCATGTCCCCCAAGACACATTGTGATGGGAGTCACTAATAGGGGCACAAGGTGAATGAGAACCCCACTATGATCTGTGCTAGTCAGAGACTCAATGCTGTATATATGTGTATATAGAATGTGTACTGTTTGCTGTGCTACTTTGGGGTGGGGCTGTATTCCAATGTTCTATTGTGTTTGTCTGCCTTGGATCACAGGATGTGTATTGCTGTGAGGAAAGGGGGAGGGGGGATTCCTGCAGCAGTCCCCCTGTTAAGACTGGTTACTGATGAGAAGTTAAGCACATCTGACCTGTGTGTCCATTGTTATTGGACAGTTTAACCCGCCCTGTTTTCCAAGGGTGGGGGGGGGGAAATGTTTTGAAGTGGGATCTGTATAACATGTGTTTTTTTGGAATAAAGATTCATTCCTGCTTGGAACCTGAAGACAGAGCTGCGTCTCGTTTTTGGGGTGGATTATTTGTATGGGTTCCTTGTTTGGCTGATTGGAGTGTTCGGTAGCTGCCTTTGTGTTTGGGTTTGAAATGTCCTAAACGACTTTAACCCCTTTTATACTTGGGGTGTCGTTACAGCATGTTTCCTGTGTTTAGAACAGTCTGACAGCAAAATGACATTTTGAAGAAAAAAACACATTTAAAACTACCCGCGGCTATTGCATTGCCGACAATACACATAGAAGTTCATTGATAAAAACGGCATGGGAATTCACCACAGGGCAACCCCGAACCAAAAAAAAAAATGATGTGGGAGTCCCCCTAAATTCCATACAAGGCCCTTCAGGTCTGGTATGGATATTAAGGGGAACCCCAGCCAAAATTTTTTTAAAAAAATGACGTGGGGTTCCCCCTAAATTCCATACCAGACCCTTCAGGTCTGGTATGGATTTTAAGGGGAACCCCGCGCCAAAAAAAAAAAAAACGGCGTGGGGTCCCCCCAAAAATCCATACCAGACCCTTATCCGAGCACGCAACCTGGCAGGCCGCAGGAAAAGAGGGGGGGACGAGAGTGCGCCCCCCCCTCCTGAACCGTACCAGGCCACATGCCCTCAACATTGGGAGGGTGCTTTGGGGTAGCCCCCCAAAACACCTTGTCCCCATGTTGATGAAGACAAGGGCCTCATCCCCACAACCCTGGCCGGTGGTTGTGGGGGTCTGCGGGTGGGGGGCTTATCGGAATCTGGAAGCCCCCTTTAACAAGGGGACCCCCAGATCCCGGCCCCCCCCTGTGTCAAATGGTAAGGGGGTACTTACCCCTACCATTTCACTAAAAAACTGTCAAAAATGTTAAAAATGACAAGAGACAGTTTTTGACAATTCCTTTATTTAAATGCTTCTTCTTTCTTCCTTCATCTTCTTCTGGTTCTTCTGGCTCTTCTGGTTCTTCCTCCGGCGTTCTCGTCCAGCATCTCCTCCGCTGGGTCTTCTATCTTCTTCTCCTCGGGCTGCTCCGCACCCATGGCATGGGGGGGAGGCTCCCGCTCTTCTCTTCATCTTCTTCTTCTTCTTCATCTCATCTTCCTTCTTCTCTTCTTCATTTCTTCTCCGGGCCGCTCCGCAGCCATGCTGGCATGGAGGGAGGCTCCTGCTGTGTGACGGCGTCTCTTCGTCTGGCGGTTCTTAAATAACGGGGGGCGGGGCCACCCGGTGACCCCGCCCCCCTCTGACGCACGGTGACTTGACGGGACTTCCCTGTGACGTCACGGGGAATGCCACAGGGAAGTCCCGTCATGTCCCGTGCGTCAGAGGGGGGCGGGGTCACCGGTTGGCCACGCCCCCCGTTATTTAAGAACCGTCAGACGAAGAGACGCCGTCACACAGCGGGAGCCTCCCACCATGCCAGCATGGCTGCGGAGCGGCCCGGAGAAGAAATGAAGAAGAGAAGAAGGAAGAAGAGATGAAGAAGAAGAAGATAAAGAAGATGAAGAGAAGAGCGGGAGCCTCCCCCCCATGCCATGGGTGCGGAGCGGCCCGAGGAGAAGAAGATACAAGACGCCACGGAGGAGATGCTGGACGAGAACGCCGGAGGAAGAACCAAAAGAGCCAGAAGAACCAGAAGAAGATGAAGGAAGAAAGAAGAAGCATTTAAATAAAGGAATTGTCAAAAACTGTCTCTTGTCATTTTTAACATTTTTGACAGTTTTTTTGTGAAATGGTAGGGGTAAGTACCCCCTTACCATTTTACACATGGGGGGGGCCGGGATCTGGGGGTCCCCTTGTTAAAGGGGGCTTCCAGATTCCAATAAGCCCCCCGCCCGCAGACCCCCACAACCACCGGCCAGGGTTGTGGGGATGAGGCCCTTGTCTTCATCAACATGGGGACAAGGTGTTTTGGGGGGCTACCCCAAAGCACCCTCCCAATGTTGAGGGCATGTGGCCTGGTACGGTTCAGGAGGTCCTGAAGGGTCTGGTATGGAATTTAGGGGGAACCCCACGTCATTTTTTAAAAAAATTTTGGCTGGGGTTCCCCTTAATATCCATACCAGACCTGAAGGGTCTTGTATGGAATTTAGGGGGACTCCCACATCATTTTTTTTTTAAATTTTGGTTCGGGGTTGCCCTGTGGGGAATTCCCATGCCGTTTTTATCAATGAACTTCTATGTGTATTGTCGGCAATGCAATAGCCGTGGGTAGTTTTAAATGTGTTTTTTCCTTCAAAATGTCATTTTGCTGTCAGACTGTTCTAAACACGGGAAACATGCGCCCCTTTACAGGCATACTATAGACACCCCCCAGGTACGAAATTTAAAGGGATATTACACTTTTATTGTTTGACTTTCAGCATTATTAAAATCACTGCTCCTGAAAAAACGGCCGTTTTTAAAACTTTTTTTTTGCATTGATTCATGTCCCCTGGGGCAGGACCCGGGTCCCCAAACACTTTTAATGACAATAACTTGCATATAAGCCTTTAAAATTAGCACTTTTGATTATTCATGTTCGTGTCCCATAGACTTTAACGGTGTTCGCCTGTTCGAACGAACTTTTTTCCTGTTCGCATGTTCTGGTGCGAACCGAACACGGGGGTGTTCGGCTCATCCCTAATTACTGGGTAAACTATAGATTGTTTATTTTCCCCTGGTGGTCATGGATAGATCACTGCATCATCTTCCTGCCTCTAGTGGGAGGCCATCCTTTCCCGACTCTGAAGCTGAGGACCATGGGACAAGTAGTCCCTCAGCTAACACTTACAGTAAAAGGTGACAGCCCAGAGACTACAACTTCCATCAGAGTCAGAGTAACAGAGGATTCTGGGAAAGATTATAAATGTGACTGTAGTCACACTCTTACCCCAGGGATGCCTGAGAGTTCAGTCAAGCGTTGCTGCTCTGCCAACGAGGACGCAGTGATATAGCCTCTCTGCAGACAGGGGTTCAGAGACTGCACTACATGATCAACAGAGGCTCAGTGACACTGCTGGTGTCAGGGCTGGGCTCAGCCCTTCCTTCTCTGAGCTGGCCGCTCAGCTGTCAGCTTATTGCCAGCTCCTATCTCTCCACAGTGACTCACCTGTTGATGATATCCTGCTCGTCAGTCCTGCCTATTTAAGCTGTCCAGCCCAGATGATCTCTGCCTTCGCCTTGGTCAACATCACAGAGACTATCTCCTGCGTTGCTGTTAATGACTTGCTTGACTGACATTCCTTCTGGCTCCAGATCCTACTTGCTGTTCCACTACGCTGATTCCTGGCTTCCTGACTTTCTGGCTTGTCTGACTATCCGTTCCGGTTACCGAAGTTTGGGTATGTTTTGACTACGTTTGTTCTATTTACTTTTATTATTAAACAAGTGTGACTTAACTGTACTTCTGTCTCGGTCTAATTCATGGTTTCTGACAGCTGGTTCTAGTGCCCAGTATCCAGCACTGTTGTCCCCATCAGAGGCACAGAATGCTACCAGTGGGTTTCCCACCAACTTCCCTGCAGCCCACTGTGCACTTTGCAATGTCCTACTGTCAATCCAGAGCCATCCATTCCTTTTCTTTTACCAGAGCCTTCCATGCAAACAAGATTGGTGGAAGCGCAGACTGCTCATCCTTACTCTGTTCCTCACATATATACACTGCTAGCAGACACTTTTACCCTCCCTCTTTAGCTCTGCTTCCTAATATATGGACACTGCTAGCAGACACCTTTACCTTCACCTCAGTTAATGAGATTCTAAAATCCCTTATGCACTGCATGCAGACCTGCCCCAAGCATCCTCATTACTTAAACTTCAACTGTTAAGGGCCCCAACTATTGCCGGAAGAAGACTCAGCCTCAAGCAAGAACTGACTCTTCTTGACATATACATTATATTACCAAAAGTATTGCCTGCCTTTACACTCTCATGAACTTTAATGGCATCCCAGTCTTAGTCTTTAGAGTTCAATATTGCATTAACCCACCCTTTGCAGCTATAACAGCTTCAACTCTTCTGGGAAGGCTGTCCACAAGGTTTAGGGGTGTGTCTATGGGAATGCGTGACCATTCTTCCAGAAACACATTTGTGAGGTCAGGCACTGATGTTGGACAAGAAGGCCTGGCTTGCAGTTTCCACTCCAATTCATCAAAAAGGTGTTCGATCAGGTTGAGGTCAGGACTCTGTGCAGGCCAGTTAAATTCCTCCACCCCAAACTCACTCATCCATGTCTTTTTGGACCTTGCTTTGTACACTGGTCCAAATCATTTGGTGGAGGGGGGATTGTGGTGTGGGGTTGTTTTTCAGGGGTTGGGCTTGGCACGTTCAGATGGTGGGGTCAGAATTTGATGTAAACAACATGAAAGCATGGATCCATCCTGCCTTGTATCAATAGTTCAGGCTGGTGGTGTAATGGTGTGGGGGATATTTTCATGGCACACTCTGGACCCCTTAGTACCAATTGAGCATCGTTTAAGCGCCACGGCTTACCTAAGTATTGTTGCTGACCATGTCCATCCCTTTATGACTACAGTGTACCCATCTTCTAATGGCTCCTTCCAGCAGGATAATGCACAATGTCACAAAGCTCAAATCATTTCACCACTGGTTTCTTGAACATGACAGTGAGATCACTGTACTCCAAATGCCTCCACAGTCACCAGATCTCAATCCAATAGAGCACCTTTGGGATGTGGTGGAATAGAAGATTTGCTTCGTAGATGTGCAGCCAACAAATCTGCAGCAACTGTGTGATGCTATCATGTCAATGTTGACCAAAATCTCTGAGGAATGTTACCAACACCTTGTTGAATCTATGCCATGAAAAATGAAGGCAGTTCTGAAGGCAAAAGGGGGTCCAACCCAGTACTAACAAGGTGTACCCAAAAAAGTGGCCAGTGAGTGTAGTGTATTTATACATATATACTATATACTCATCAATAGCTTATGGGTGATACCACCCTCACCAGCATAGAAATGCCAATTTTCTTTTCAGTACTGCACTATGTAGCTGTGTGGAGGCTAAAGTTAGAGCTGCACAATTCTGGCCAAAATGAGTATCACAATTTTTTTGCTTAGAATAAAGATTATGATTCTCTCACGATTCTCATGGTGTAACATCATCTTATACATTATACAAAAACATTGGGCTTAATTTACTGTTTAGTTTTTTATTAATTCATTAAAGTGTATTTTTTCCAAAAAAAATTGCATTTGAAAGACTGCCGCGCAAATACAGTGTAACAAAAAATTTTGCAACAACCACAATTTTATTCTCTAGGGTCTCTGCTAAAAAAAAATATATATAATGTTTGGGGCTTCTAAGTAATTTTCTAGCAAAAAAAATACTGATTTTAACTACCATATTTATCGGCGTATAACACGCGCTGGCGTATAATACGCACCCCAAGTTTAGGAGAGAATTTTAAGGAAAAAAACATTTAGGAGGGAAGTTTAAAGAAAAAAAACTTACATTAACATGCCCATCAATGCAGCCTCATCAGTGTTCATCTGCAGCCTTGTTAGTGTCATTGCAGCCTTTTCAGTGTCAGTGCAGCCTTGACCCAGTGTCTATTGCAGCCTTGTCAGTGCAGCTTTGCCCCAGTGCAGCCTTGTCAGTGCAGCTTTGCCCCAGTGCAGCCTTGTCAGTGCAGCCTTGTCAGTGCAGCTTTGCCCCAGTGGTCAGTGCAGCCTTGCCCCCAGTGTCCATGCTTGGACAGATCGCCGCAGACATACACATAGCTGCATGTAGTTTTAAATATGGCGCCGCGGGGTTCGGAGAGACTCGGCAGAGCTGAACAAACGCCGCCGAGATACACATAGTCGAGTGTATTCGGCTCTTTCACAGTCCCGCCCAGTCCCGCCCTATGATGGACATAATACAGGTCCAATGGCGGGACTGGGCGTGACTGTGAGTGGCGCCGGAAAGAGCCGAATACACTCGACTATGTGTATCTCAGCTCCGCCCTGTCACTGTGATTTCGGCGGCGCTCGTTCAGCTCCACCGAGTCCCTCCGAACTCCGTGGCGCCACATTTAAAACGACACGCTATGTGAATGTCGGCGGTGATCGTCGCCGATAGATCACATTTAGCGGGGATCAGCGTATAACACGCACCCACGATTTTCCCCTGATTTTAAGGGGAAAAAAGTGTGTGTTATACGCCGATAAATACAGTAATAAGCAACAAGTGTCAGAAAAAGGCTTAGTTTTTAAGTGGTTAAACTGACCTCATTTACAGACCGAAGTTCATTCCTTTGATCTAAAAGAACTAAGTGTTACAATGTTTCTCTTTATCTCCCCCTAAGCAATGTTGTGATAAACTTGGCAGGCTGCCTGTTTTTTTTTTTTTTTTTTGACAGCTGATAGCAGTGAGCAGAGAACTCTCTGCACTGAATCGGGAAAATGCTGTGTTAAGATCACAAGGGGGGTAGAATCCCGATCTCGATTAATTTAACGATTAATCGTGCAACTCTACAAACAGTGTAGCACTCAGAGGCGGCTCTAGGCTTTGTGAGGCCTTAGGCAAATCTTAGACATAAGGCCCTACTTACTCCCATAATGGGAAAAATAACTCAAGCGATAGACCCCTAGCAATTTTGTTCTCCACCCCAATATCCCAAAAAACAAACATGCACATAGGCTTTTCTAAAAAAACACTTTAATAATGTATACATAAAAGTCTGATTCACACTCACTGATTGCTCCAAGCTCACTGATTGGTTGTTAGAGGTTAGTGCACATCATTACTGCTCACTGATTGGTTGCTAGAGGTTACTGCACAATATTACCACTCAATGATTGGTGCTAGAGGTAACGCACATCATTACTGCCCACCCATTGGTTGCTAGAGGTTATTGCACATTGATTGGTTGATAGAGGTTACTGCGCATTATTACTGCTCACTGATTGGTTGCTATAGGTTACTGCTTATCATTATCACTCACTGATTGGTTGCTAATGATTACTCACTGATTGTTTTCCAGAGGTTACAGTACATCATTACCTCTCGCTGGGTGGCAGGGCAGTATTGTGGTGTGTAATGCAACTGCTGGGGTACAGTTGGTTGGATGACAGGATGCAGTTTGGGACGATGGTGGCAGCATTGGGGTGAGAGGCTGAGATCATATCTTCCCTATAAGGATAAGGGGTAGGGTGATAGGATGCCAGAGGTGGGGTACAGGAGGGATGAGGATGATAATGACAAGAGGTAGGGTGGTAGGATGCCAGAGGTGGGGTACAGGGGGATGATGGGGATGATAAAGATGGGGGTGGGGTGGTAGGATGCCAGAGGTGGGGTAGAGAGGGAAGATGGGCATGTTGATGAAAAAGGGGAAGGAGGTCAGCAAAGGGGCATAATGATGACAGTGGGTGGGTAGGAAGCTGGCAGTGGGGTACAGGGGGGATGATGATGGGGGTAGGATGGCGGATGCTAGAGGTGGGGTACAGGGGGGATGATGATGGGGGTTGGATGCTAGAGGTGGGGTACAGGGGGATGATGAGGATGTTGATGACAGGGGGCAGGGTGGTAGGATATCAGAGGGGGGGTATGGGGATGATGATGATGATAGTGGCTGGGGTGGTAGGGAACTGGCAGTAGGGTAAAGGGGGATGAAGATTACAGGGGGTGGGGTGGTAGGAAACTGGCAATGGGATACAGGTGGAATGATGACAGGGGTGGGGTGGTAAGAGGCTGGCAGTGGGGTACAGGGGGATGAAGATTACAGAGGGTGGGGTGGTAGGACAGCAGGCACAGGGGGATTATGATAAGGATGGAGATAATGATGACAGGATGTAGGTTGGTAGGTGGCTGACAGTAGGGTAAAGGGGGGAAGATAAGGATAATGATAACGGGTAGGGTGGTGTATGCTAGAGATGGGGTACATGGCAATGATGGGGATTTTGATGACAGAAGGCAGGGCGGTAGGATGTCAGAGGTGGGGTATGGGGGGGGGGTGATGATGACAGGGGGTGGGGTGGTAGGAAGCTGGAAGTGGAGTACCAGAAGGGATTAAGATGATGATGACAGGGGATGGGGTGGTAGGATGCCAGAAGTGGGATACAGAGGAATGATGGGGATGCTAATCACAATGGATGAGGTGGTAGGATGTCAGCAGTAGGGTACAAGGGGATGAAGATGACAGAGGGGTGGGGGGTAGGAAACTGGCAGAGGGGTACAGGGGGGATGAAGATGACGGGGGTGGGCTGGTAGGAAGCTGGCAGTGGGGATGAAGATGATGGAGGTAAGGTGGTAGGAAGCTGGCAGTGGGGTGCAGGGGGGATGATGGGGGTGGGGAGGTAGAAAGCTGGCAGTGGGGTGCAGGAGGGATGACGGGGGTGAGGTGGTAGGAAGCTGGCAGTGGGGTGCAGGGAGGATGAAGATGACGGGGGCGAGGTGGTAGGAAGCTGGCAGTGGGGTGCAGGGAGGATGAAGATGACGGGGGCGAGGTGGTAGGAAGCTGGCAGTGAGGATCAGGGAGGATGAAGATGACGGGGGGTGGTAGGAAGCTGGCAGTGGGGTGCAGGGAGGATGAAGATGACGGGGGGTGGTAGGAAGCTGGCAGTGGGGTGCAGGGAGGATGAAGATGACGGGGGGTGGTAGGAAGCTGTCAGTGGGGTGCAGGGAGGATGAAGATGACGGGGGCGAGGTGGTAGGAAGCTGGCAGTGGGGTGCAGGGAGGATGAAGATGACGGGGGTGAGGTGGTAGGAAGCTGGCAGTGGGGTGCAGGGAGGATGAAGATGACGGGGGTGAGGTGGTAGGAAGCTGGCAGTGGGGTGCAGGGAGGATGAAGATGACGGGGGTGAGGTGGTAGGAAGCTGGCAGTGGGGTGCAGGGAGGATGAAGATGACACAGGGTGGTGTGGTAGGAAGCTGGCAGTGGGGTGCAGGGAGGATGAAGATGACGGGGGGTGGTAGGAAGCTGGCAGTGGGGTGCAGGGAGGATGAAGATGACGGGGCCGAGGTGGTAGGAAGCTGGCAGTGGGGTGCAGGGAGGATGAAGATGACGGGGGCGAGGTGGTAGGAAGCTGGCAGTGAGGTGCATGGAGGATGAAGATGACGGGGGGTGGTAGGAAGCTGGCAGTGGGGTGCAGGGAGGATGAAGATGACGGGGGCGAGGTGGTAGGAAGCTGGCAGTGAGGTGCAGGGAGGATGAAGATGACGGGGGTGAGGTGGTAGGAAGCTGGCAGTGGGGTGCAGGGAGGATGAAGATGACGGGGGCGAGGTGGTAGGAAGCTGGCAGTGAGGTGCAGGGAGGATGAAGATGACGGGGGTGAGGTGGTAGGAAGCTGGCAGTGGGGTGCAGGGAGGATGAAGATGACGGGGGTGAGGTGGTAGGAAGCTGGCAGTGAGGTGCAGGGAGGATGAAGATGACGGGGGTGAGGTGGTAGGAAGCTGGCAGTGGGGTGCAGGGAGGATGAAGATGACGGGGGCGAGGTGGTAGGAAGCTGGCAGTGAGGTGCAGGGAGGATGAAGATGACGGGGGGCAAGGTGGTAGGAAGCTGGCAGTGGGGTGCAGGGAGGATGAAGATGACGGGGGCAAGGTGGTAGGAAGCTGGCAGTGAGGTGCAGGGAGGATGAAGATGACGGGGGCGAGGTGGTAGGAAGCTGGCAGTGGGGTGCAGGGAGGATGAAGATGACGGGGGTGAGGTGGTAGGAAGCTGGCAGTGGGGTGCAGGGAGGATGAAGATGACGGGGGCAAGGTGGTAGGAAGCTGGCAGTGAGGTGCAGGGAGGATGAAGATGACGGGGGTGAGGTGGTAGGAAGCTGGCAGTGGGGTGCAGGGAGGATGAAGATGACGGGGGTGAGGTGGTAGGAAGCTGGCAGTGAGGTGCAGGGAGGATGAAGATGACGGGGGCGAGGTGGTAGGAAGCTGGCAGTGAGGTGCAGGGAGGATGAAGATGACGGGGGCGAGGTGGTAGGAAGCTGGCAGTGGGGTGCAGGGAGGATGAAGATGACGGGGTGAGGTGGTAGGAAGCTGGCAGTGGGGTGCAGGGAGGATGAAGATGACGGGGGCGAGGTGGTAGGAAGCTGGCAGTGGGGTGCAGGGAGGATGAAGATGACGGGGGTGAGGTGGTAGGAAGCTGGCAGTGGGGTGCAGGGAGGATGAAGATGACGGGGGTGAGGTGGTAGGAAGCTGGCAGTGGGGTGCAGGGAGGATGAAGATGACGGGGGTGAGGTGGTAGGAAGCTGGCAGTGGGGTGCAGGGAGGATGAAGATGACACAGGGTGGTGTGGTAGGAAGCTGGCAGTGGGGTGCAGGGAGGATGAAGATGACGGGGGGTGGTAGGAAGCTGGCAGTGGGGTGCAGGGAGGATGAAGATGACGGGGCCGAGGTGGTAGGAAGCTGGCAGTGGGGTGCAGGGAGGATGAAGATGACGGGGGCGAGGTGGTAGGAAGCTGGCAGTGAGGTGCATGGAGGATGAAGATGACGGGGGGTGGTAGGAAGCTGGCAGTGGGGTGCAGGGAGGATGAAGATGACGGGGGCGAGGTGGTAGGAAGCTGGCAGTGAGGTGCAGGGAGGATGAAGATGACGGGGGTGAGGTGGTAGGAAGCTGGCAGTGGGGTGCAGGGAGGATGAAGATGACGGGGGCGAGGTGGTAGGAAGCTGGCAGTGAGGTGCAGGGAGGATGAAGATGACGGGGGTGAGGTGGTAGGAAGCTGGCAGTGGGGTGCAGGGAGGATGAAGATGACGGGGGTGAGGTGGTAGGAAGCTGGCAGTGAGGTGCAGGGAGGATGAAGATGACGGGGGTGAGGTGGTAGGAAGCTGGCAGTGGGGTGCAGGGAGGATGAAGATGACGGGGGCGAGGTGGTAGGAAGCTGGCAGTGAGGTGCAGGGAGGATGAAGATGACGGGGGGCAAGGTGGTAGGAAGCTGGCAGTGGGGTGCAGGGAGGATGAAGATGACGGGGGCAAGGTGGTAGGAAGCTGGCAGTGAGGTGCAGGGAGGATGAAGATGACGGGGGCGAGGTGGTAGGAAGCTGGCAGTGGGGTGCAGGGAGGATGAAGATGACGGGGGTGAGGTGGTAGGAAGCTGGCAGTGGGGTGCAGGGAGGATGAAGATGACGGGGGCAAGGTGGTAGGAAGCTGGCAGTGAGGTGCAGGGAGGATGAAGATGACGGGGGTGAGGTGGTAGGAAGCTGGCAGTGGGGTGCAGGGAGGATGAAGATGACGGGGGTGAGGTGGTAGGAAGCTGGCAGTGAGGTGCAGGGAGGATGAAGATGACGGGGGCGAGGTGGTAGGAAGCTGGCAGTGAGGTGCAGGGAGGATGAAGATGACGGGGGCGAGGTGGTAGGAAGCTGGCAGTGGGGTGCAGGGAGGATGAAGATGACGGGGTGAGGTGGTAGGAAGCTGGCAGTGGGGTGCAGGGAGGATGGAGATGATGGGGGTGGGGTGGTAGGAAGCTGGCAGTGGGGTGCAGGGAGGATGAAGATGACACAGGGTGGTGTGGTAGGTAGCTGGCAGTGGGGTGCAGGGAGGATGAAGATGACGGGGGTGAGGTGGTAGGAAGCTGGCAGTGGGGTGCAGGGAGGATGGAGATGATGGGGGTGGGGTGGTAGGAAGCTGGCAGTGGGGTGCAGGGAGGATGAAGATGACACAGGGTGGTGTGGTAGGAAGCTGGCAGTGGGGTGCAGGGAGGATGAAGATGACGGGGGCGAGGTGGTAGGAAGCTGGCAGTGGGGTGCAGGGAGGATGAAGATGACGGGGGCGAGGTGGTAGGAAGCTGGCAGTGGGGTGCAGGGAGGATGAAGATGACACAGGGTGGTGTGGTAGGAAGCTGGCAGTGGGGTGCAGGGAGGATGAGGATGACACGGGGGTTGGGTAGTAGGATGTCAGGCACAGGGGGATTATGGTGAGGATAGAAATGATGACAGGGGGATGATAGGAAGTATGATGACAGGAGATAGGGAAGTTGGATGCCAGGAACAGGGGATGATGAGGAGGATTAGGATTATGGCAGGGGTCAGTAGGTGGCATCATTTGCCAGATGGCATAAATCACGTCACTCAGGGCTGTGAGGTCACGGGCGGCTGTCAGCCTTGATTTTCGCGGTGCTCTCAGTCAGGAGGTGACATCATGGGATGCTGTCAGTCTGTCAGTGTCGGGTAGTACCTTAAGGCTGTGACAGACTGGCTCCTCAATGACGCGGCAGCTCTGGCAAGTCCTCCATTGCAGGCCGATCCATTCTGGAGAGTAGAGCAGGGAGCTGCTCAGGCGCTGCATGCAGGAGATTCGATGAGCGCAGCAGAAGGGGGAGGAGCCGAGGGAGGGAAATACACCCAGCCACTCACTGACCCAGGACATCGAGCAGTTCTCAAGTGGTCAGTCCGCCCACCCGCCCTCGGCTGGGAAAGGTAGTTGCGGACACCGCGTTCCCCCGTGTTAAAGACGGTTCGGGGACACTGACCGGGGGACATTCCCTCTCATTTCCACACACAACTTAGGCATAATAGGCGGCGGCCGCGAGGCCCCTGGGAGCGCGGGGCCTTAGGCTGCCGCCTAATTTGCCTAATTAGAGAGCCGCCTCTGGTAGCACTAATTCAATTAAACGTAATACTGATTATGATATGCCACTATACATTTTTTAAAACTCAAAATAAACAATTATTTGTAAAATAAATGTCTCTCTTGAATAAACTTGCTGTACTTCTTTTTTACCTTCACAAAATATCAGTGCACTCCTCCACAACTCAGTGATTCCCTTCCCCTAGGTGTGCTCTCATTTGATACATATGACCTAAATGTAAATGCCAGATCATATAAAGCTTGTGTCCCTTTTAGCTGGGATCTTTACATAGTTTATGCTATCATCAGCAATCCTTTCCGGGTTGGACACCACCTTGTGGACTAGCATATGGCAACAAGATCTCTGAAGGTTTCCAAGGTACTTCTTCTTTAGGCTTGAAGCACGCTAGTTTATTTTTAAGCTCCTAGCAGCTGCTTTAAGCATTTTTTTTCTTCCCCTAGGAACAGATAATGTTAGCCTATGTGTCCATGCACACCATTGTAAGCTAGAAGAGTTTTTCAAGCTTCAGCCTCTAAAAGCAGAAAAAAATGCTTTTTTTTTTTCATTTTGGGGAGTGATTTGCCAGCAGAAAAAAAAAAGCTGGCAGCTCCTAGAAGCTCCTAAAAGCTGTCAACCACTGCTAAGCACCAGTTTCAAACTATTATTTTTCTTAGCCAGCGGCCTGCCGGCATCCTCAATGGCATGCCTGCTGATGTATCCTTAGCAACAGATGACTCATCACTTGTCAGTGGGCCCCCACTGAGAGCTGAATGTAAACAAAACAATTGCAGGCAATAAAATTGACAAAAAAAAACAGCATTGGAGTCCCCCCAATCCATACCAGGTCCTTTCAGGTCAGGTACAGGTTTTAGGAGGAACTCCACACCAAAAATAAAAAAGAAATGGCGTGGGGTCCCCTCCAAATCCATACCAGACCTAAGGGTCTGGTATGGAGTTGAGGGGAGCCCCACGCCAAATCTTTTTTTTTTAATGGCATGGGTTCCCCCCAAAATCCATGCCAGACCCTTATCTGAGCATGCAGCCTGCCCTGGCAGGCCAGGAAAGAGGGAGACAAGTGAGCGCTCCCCCCCTCCTGAACCATACCAGACCACATGCCCTCAACATGGGGGGTGCTTTGAAGTAGGGGGCTCCCTCTCAAAAAGCACCTCATCCCCATGTTGATGAGGACAAGGGCCTCTTCCAAACAACCCTGGACCAGTGGTTATGGGGGTGCGGGAGGTGACATTGTACCCCTACTCATTCACCAAAAAAGTGTCAAAAAGTTAAAAAAAAAGCACACTCAGTTTTTGACAAGTCCTTTATTAAAAAAGAAACAAAAACAATGTTCCGTGGTGTAGATCCATCGTCAATCACGATGAACGTCGGCTGCCGACCCAAAAAAAAAGGTCTGCACCCGACAAAGGCTCCCGGCATTTGACAGCTTTTTTGCCTCCTGCTGCTAAATAAACTAAGGGGCCACCCGGTGATCTTTCACCTTTCACTACAAGTCTGCTGCTTTAAAAGTTTCAGCAAACATGGCATTGGAGAGTACAGGACTGTATGTTCCTCCTGGAATGACATCCACATTGATTTTCCCAGAATCTGCTATCAATATCGGCTTACAGGTAACTCAGATTTAGTAAATCTGTAAAGGTTCCCATAGATCTGATATTGTAAGAGTCTGGGGGAAGAAGTCTGAAAGTCTGTTTCATTTCTAGCAACCAATCAGTGCTTACCTTGCATTTTCCAAACTGCTCTTACAGTGGCAAAAGGACATACTCATTGGTAGGTGGGAAATATAAAACATTTCACAGGTTTATACAGCAGCCTTTAAAAAAAAATCTAATGACTATGACAAGTACCCAATTGCATGCAATGAGTGCTCCTCGAGAATAAAGAGATCAGACAGACAGGAAAACCCTGTGGCATTGTAATAGGTTCCCCTTGGGTAAGGTAATGCTAGGACCGTTTCCTCAATTGCCTTGAAGCTCAACCGAACCTTTAGTTTAAAGTGTTAGTTCACCTTTACCAAAGAAACTGCCTGGGCAGGTAAGACCAAACTATGCAGTTTTTATTAAAAAAGAAAGCAGAAGGCGGGACTTTGCATGAAGCACGCGGAAGCAACAAAATGAATTGAATAAAAATCAGCTTTTAATTGGTTCAATAAATCATAAAATTTTATTCATGCGGAAAGGATCTGGACAGCCGCACACTGAGATGAGCCAATAAAATCTTCTTTATTCAAAACACGAAATTATGAGTAAGCGTTCTGCAAGAGCGTGAAACGCGTCAGTAGTGTTGCTCCAGCGGTGTCATGTACTGTACTACTTCGTGTTTTGAATAAAGAAGATTTTATTGGCTCATCTCAGTGTGCGGCTGTCCAGATCCTTTCTGCATGAACACAATTGTATCAGCAATTGCCAGCACCTGGGGCTCTCTCCTTTTTGCGTAGTGGAGGACAAGAGATTTCAGCCTGGTCTGCTTGGAGCGGTGGTAATTATCTTCAATCATACAATTTCACTATATTTAATTTCTTGCATTAGGCTATATATCAATATCTTCATAATTCGTTAGAACCAAATATTGCACATAAATTGATACTCCAACAAGGAGTTTTTATATACAAATACATGGGACAAATTGATGCATGATCATATACATTGTAAATAATACATAATTTACAATGTATATGATCATACATCAATTTGTCCCATGTATTTGTATAATACTGTAAAAACTCCCTGTTGGAGTATCAATGTATGTGCAATATTTGGTTCTAATGAATTATGAAGATATTGATATATAGTCTAATGCAAGAAATTAAATATAGTAAAATTTTATGATGTATTGAACCAATTAAAAGCTGATTTTTATTCAATTCATTGTGTTGCTTCGGTGTGCTTCATGCAAAGTCCGCCTTCTGCTTTCTTTTTTAATATATTGAACCGGGATGGAGGAGGGGACTTGAACGGCCCCTACAACCTCATTTAAAGTCCCCAAAACCCTCTTTTCTTTTCTATGCAGTTTTTACCAAAGTTATGCTTTTTCTATAGTTGTAGGCCATTTACAAACCTCCTGAAGCCTGGCTGAAAAACTTTTTTACTTGTCATGTTGCTTTAACTTTCATCATCTGCAGATCTAAGTTGATCTGCAGATGAATGAACAGAAAGATACAAATGTAACAATAGGTAACTTTGTATCTTTGTATAATTGTGGCCTGAGCAGCGTTGTTTATAAATACTGATCAGACTGCTATCTTTAACAGCTAGATCTGTCGACTTCTTCTCTGAGTACGTTGTAATGCCAGCCTTACAATATACACAGGGAAGAAGTAATATATTGGGAGGGGGTATCAGAAGCAGGGCAGAGTGACTGGGCATGCTACCCATGCCCTGTGTACAATAATGACTTTTTTGGGCATGTGTGGTATGCCGAAAGTCTGCAACTAGTTAAGGCTCCATGCACATGGATGGTGAGATACTGAAAATATGCTCGGCCTAAAATTATTGGGTGTTTTCCTATGCCCAAAGAGCCACAGGTGCTAAGTACAGCCTGCCATGCAAGTGAAAGGCCATATGCAGCCTTACCCTTGTAAATGCCAATGCTTCAATGCATCAGTGTTTATCCACACATGCATGTACAGGGTATTTCTTGTACCTGAAATTTACATGTTCTGAAAATACATTGTAAGTACATGCAAGAAGCATCGGCATTTACAAGAGTGCAGCTGCATACAGCCATTTACTTATATAGCAGGAGGTACTCAGCCCCTACAACCCCCAGGGCATAGGGAAACACCTGCAATTGTATGCCCAGTATATTGTCAGCCTCTTGCCATCTGTGTGCATAAGGTATTAATGGGCTAAATACATTTCAGGTGCATCAAAACAAAAAGATCTTCCATTATCTATAGTTAATTTGTCTTTGAGAGCCTTTGTCTGTGGACTTTTGTTTGCTTCAAATGTTTTTTTTTATCTACTTATAAGTCTATGAGAATAAAAAATTCAGTCAAAACAGGTCAACTACACAGCTACACATCTATGAAATGATCTTGAAAAAGTCTCAAACTGATGCTGTGGACACAGACACTAAAGCAGCCATATCCTAGGTAAAAAAGCCTGTACCCCAGCTGTAGTTTAGGATGCTTGCTCCCAATGTGAACAGGGCTGGTGAAAGGATATTTGTCTACACATGCGAAGGTGCATTTTGCTGCTCCCACCATCCTCCTGCCCATTATGTGATGGAGCGCAGAGTGAAGGATGTATTGCTACATTTAGAATTTGAATCAACTGCCTCTGGAAGCTTGTGTAATGAGGGGGCTGGTTTAATCACTCCCCACTTTCCCGCACTGTTTACAGCCACCCTGGTAACTCATTCACATTGCACCTATAATGTAACGGCACGCAGCATGGCAAAGACATACCAGAGGCTGTGCCAAATATGCTCCCTAAAAGCCGCAATAGCCATATAAACCCCACTGCCAACTTATACCTAATATGATATAAACAACACACTTTTGGAGTGAAAATTGGAGGTAGAGGCCATTTATTAACCATAAACAACATATCAAAATTCCTCAGAACAAAAATATTGAACAATAACAGTAATGACCCCCTAGGTTTCCGATCCTTGGAGGCGGTTCCAAACCAACACAAAATTGTATCTGCGGGACCACTTAAAGGCCCTAAGCCACAGAACACTGGCTCGAGGGCAATACCAAATTTCCAGCAGACACCTCCCTCCAGACACCTTGCCTAGGAAGCACAGGGCACACCTCTCCCTGGTGGTCTAGTGGCTAGGATTCAGCGCTCTCACCGCCGCGGCCCGGGTTCGATTCCCGGTCAGGGAAATTCTTCTTTGCCCTGGTAGTAGCTGGGCACTCTCATCTGTGTTTCTGCTTCGTAGAGCCAAGAAAATGCTCCGCCATCCATCGCCCTGGTTTTGTCAGTTCCACTGAGCGTTGTCAAGCTTTTCGCGCTGTTACACCCACATGGCCAACTCGGCCAGCTGTTAAGAGACTAGGACAACCCACTGCTAACCAACTGTAGCTAGAAGAGCCTCCTTCACCCCATTTTGGAGACCTTGGTTCTGAGTGAAGAAAGCCGTATTTGCCCACTCCAAAGCGTCTCAACGCCATCTTCGGCTTGTGCCCTTGACTTCCTCGCGCTTGCCTAGGAAGCACAAGGCACACCTCTCCCTGGTGATCTAGTGGCTAGGGTTCGGCGCTCTCACCGCCGCGGCCCGGGTTTGATTCCCGGTCAGGGAAATTCTTCTTTGCCCTGGTAGTAGCTGGGCACTCTCATCTGCGTTTCTGCTTCGTAGAGCCAAGAAAATGCTCCGCCATCCATCGGCCTGGTTTTGTCAGTTCCACTGAGCGTTGTCAAGCTTTTCGCGCTGTTACACCCACATGGCCAACTCGGCCAGCTGTTAAGAGACTAGGACAACCCACTGCTAACCAACTGTAGCTAGAAGAGCCTCCTTCACCCCATTTTGGAGACCTTGGTTTTGAGTGAAGAAAGCCGTATTTGCCCACTCCAAAGCGCCTCAACGCCATCTTCGGCTTGTGCCCTTGACTTCCTCACGCTTGCCTAGGAAGCACAGGTCACACCTCTCCTTGGTGGTCTAGTGGCTAGGATTCGGCGCTCTCACCGCCGCGGCCCGGGTTCAATTCCCGGTCAGGGAAATTCTTCTTTGCCCTGGTAGTAGCTGGGCACTCTCATCTGCGTTTCTGCTTCGTAGAGCCAAGAAAATGCTCCGCCATCCATCGGCCTGGTTTTGTCAGTTCCACTGAGCGTTGTCAAGCTTTTCGCGCTGTTACACCCACATGGCCAACTCGGCCAGCTGTTAAGAGACTAGGACAACCCACTGCTAACCAACTGTAGCTAGAAGAGCCTCCTTCACCCCATTTTGGAGACCTTGGTTCTGAGTGAAGAAAGCCGTATTTGCCCACTCCAAAGCGCCTCAACGCCGTCTTCGGCTTGTGCCCTTGACTTCCTCACGCTTACCTAGGAAGCACAGGGCACACCTCTCCCTGGTGGTCTAGTGGCTAGGATTCGGCGCTCTCACCGCCGCGGCCCGGGTTTGATTCCCGGTCAGGGAAATTCTTCTTTGCCCTGGTAGTAGCTGGGCACTCTCATCTGCGTTTCTGCTTTGTAGAGCCAAGAAAATGCTCCGCCATCCATCGGCCTGGTTTTGTCAGTTCCACTGAGCGTTGTCAAGCTTTTCGCGCTGTTACACCCACATGGCCAACTCGGCCAGCTGTTAAGAGACTAGGACAACCCACTGCTAACCAACTGTAGCTAGAAGAGCCTCCTTCACCCCATTTTGGAGACCTTGGTTCTGAGTGAAGAAAGCCGTATTTGCCCACTCCAAAGCGCCTCAACGCCATCTTCGGCTTGTGCCCTTGACTTCCTCGCGCTTGCCTAGGAAGCACAGGGCACACCTCTCCCTGGTGGTCTAGTGGCTAGGATTCGGCGCTCTCACCGCCGCGGCCCGGGTTCGATTCCCGGTCAGGGAAATTCTTCTTTGCCCTGGTAGTAGCTGGGCACTCTCATGTGCGTTTCTGCTTCGTAGAGCCAAGAAAATGCTCCGCCATCCATCGGCCTGGTTTTGTCAGTTCCACTGAGCGTTGTCAAGCTTTTCGCGCTGTTACACCCACATGGCCAACTCGGCCAGCTGTTAAGAGACTAGGACAACCCACTGCTAACCAACTGTAGCTAGAAGAGCCTCCTTCACCCCATTTTGGAGACCTTGGTTCTGAGTGAAGAAAGCCGTATTTGCCCACTCCAAAGCGCCTCAACGCCATCTTCGGCTTGTGCCCTTGACTTCCTCGCGCTTGCCTAGGAAGCACAGGGCACACCTCTCCCTGGTGGTCTAGTGGCTAGGATTCAGCGCTCTCACCGCCGCGGCCCGGGTTCGATTCCCGGTCAGGGAAATTCTTCTTTGCCCTGGTAGTAGCTGGGCACTCTCATCTGCGTTTCTGCTTCGTAGAGCCAAGAAAATGCTCCGCCATCCATCGGCCTGGTTTTGTCAGTTCCACTGAGCGTTGTCAAGCTTTTCGCGCTGTTACACCCACATGGCCAACTCGGCCAGCTGTTAAGAGACTAGGACAACCCACTGCTAACCAACTGTAGCTAGAAGAGCCTCCTTCACCCCATTTTGGAGACCTTGGTTCTGAGTGAAGAAAGCCGTATTTGCCCACTCCAAAGCGCCTCAACGCCATCTTCGGCTTGTGCCCTTGACTTCCTCGCGCTTGCCTAGGAAGCACAGGGCACACCTCTCCCTGGTGGTCTAGTGGCTAGGATTCGTAGAGCCAAGAAAATGCTCCGCCATCCATCGGCCTGGTTTTGTCAGTTCCACTGAGCGTTGTCAAGCTTTTCGCGCTGTTACACCCACATGGCCAACTCGGCCAGCTGTTAAGAGACTAGGACAACCCACTGCTAACCAACTGTAGCTAGAAGAGCCTCCTTCACCCCATTTTGGAGACCTTGGTTCTGAGTGAAGAAAGCCGTATTTGCCCACTCCAAAGCGCCTCAACGCCATCTTCGGCTTGTGCCCTTGACTTCCTCACGCTTGCCTAGGAAGCACAAGGCACACCTCTCCCTGGTGGTCTAGTGGCTAGGATTCGGCGCTCTCACCGCCGCGGCCCGGGTTCGATTCCCGGTCAGGGAAATTCTTCTTTGCCCTGGTAGTAGCTGGGCACTCTCATCTGCGTTTCTGCTTCGTAGAGCCAAGAAAATGCTCCGCCATCCATCGGCCTGGTTTTGTCAGTTCCACTGAGCGTTGTCAAGCTTTTCGCGCTGTTACACCCACATGGCCAACTCGGCCAGCTGTTAAGAGACTAGGACAACCCACTGCTAACCAACTGTAGCTAGAAGAGCCTCCTTCACCCCATTTTGGAGACCTTGGTTCTGAGTGAAGAAAGCCGTATTTGCCCACTCCAAAGCGCCTCAACGCCATCTTCGGCTTGTGCCCTTGACTTCCTCGCGCTTGCCTAGGAAGCACAGGGCACACCTCTCCCTGGTGGTCTAGTGGCTAGGATTCGGCGCTCTCACCGCCGCGGCCCGGGTTCGATTCCCGGTCAGGGAAATTCTTCTTTGCCCTGGTAGTGGCTGGGCACTCTCATCTGCGTTTCTGCTTCGTAGAGCCAAGAAAATGCTCCGCCATCCATCGGCCTGGTTTTGTCAGTTCCACTGAGCGTTGTCAAGCTTTTCGCGCTGTTACACCCACATGGCCAACTCGGCCAGCTGTTAAGAGACTAGGACAACCCACTGCTAACCAACTGTAGCTAGAAGAGCCTCCTTCACCCCATTTTGGAGACCTTGGTTCTGAGTGAAGAAAGCCGTATTTGCCCACTCCAAAGCGCCTCAACGCCATCTTCGGCTTGTGCCCTTGACTTCCTCACGCTTGCCTAGGAAGCACAAGGCACACCTCTCCCTGGTGGTCTAGTGGCTAGGATTCGGCGCTCTCACCGCCGCGGCCCGGGTTCGATTCCCGGTCAGGGAAATTCTTCTTTGCCCTGGTAGTAGCTGGGCACTCTCATCTGCGTTTCTGCTTCGTAGAGCCAAGAAAATGCTCCGCCATCCATCGGCCTGGTTTTGTCAGTTCCACTGAGCGTTGTCAAGCTTTTCGCGCTGTTACACCCACATGGCCAACTCGGCCAGCTGTTAAGAGACTAGGACAACCCACTGCTAACCAACTGTAGCTAGAAGAGCCTCCTTCACCCCATTTTGGAGACCTTGGTTCTGAGTGAAGAAAGCCGTATTTGCCCACTCCAAAGCGCCTCAACGCCATCTTCGGCTTGTGCCCTTGACTTCCTCGCGCTTGCCTAGGAAGCACAGGGCACACCTCTCCCTGGTGGTCTAGTGGCTAGGATTCGGCGCTCTCACCGCCGCGGCCCGGGTTTGATTCCCGGTCAGGGAAATTCTTCTTTGCCCTGGTAGTAGCTGGGCACTCTCATGTGCGTTTCTGCTTCGTAGAGCCAAGAAAATGCTCCGCCATCCATCGGCCTGGTTTTGTCAGTTCCACTGAGCGTTGTCAAGCTTTTCGCGCTGTTACACCCACATGGCCAACTCGGCCAGCTGTTAAGAGACTAGGACAACCCACTGCTAACCAACTGTAGCTAGAAGAGCCTCCTTCACCCCATTTTGGAGACCTTGGTTCTGAGTGAAGAAAGCCGTATTTGCCCACTCCAAAGCGCCTCAACGCCATCTTCGGCTTGTGCCCTTGACTTCCTCGCGCTTGCCTAGGAAGCACAGGGCACACCTCTCCCTGGTGGTCTAGTGGCTAGGATTCAGCGCTATCACCGCCGCGGCCCGGGTTCGATTCCCGGTCAGGGAAATTCTTCTTTGCCCTGGTAGTAGCTGGGCACTCTCATCTGCGTTTCTGCTTCGTAGAGCCAAGAAAATGCTCCGCCATCCATCGGCCTGGTTTTGTCAGTTCCACTGAGCGTTGTCAAGCTTTTCGCGCTGTTACACCCACATGGCCAACTCGGCCAGCTGTTAAGAGACTAGGACAACCCACTGCTAACCAACTGTAGCTAGAAGAGCCTCCTTCACCCCATTTTGGAGACCTTGGTTCTGAGTGAAGAAAGCCGTATTTGCCCACTCCAAAGCGCCTCAACGCCATCTTCGGCTTGTGCCCTTGACTTCCTCACGCTTGCCTAGGAAGCACAGGGCACACCTCCCCCTGGTGGTCTAGTGGCTAGGATTTGGCGCTCTCACCGCCGCGGCCCGGGTTCGATTCCCGGTCAGGGAAATTCTTCTTTGCCCTGGTAGTAGCTGGGCACTCTCATCTGCGTTTCTGCTTCGTAGAGCCAAGAAAATACTCCGCCATCCATCGGCCTGGTTTTGTCAGTTCCACTGAGCGTTGTCAAGCTTTTCGCGCTGTTACACCCACATGGCCAACTCGGCCAGCTGTTAAGAGACTAGTGGCTAGGATTCGGCGCTCTCACCGCCGCGGCCCGGGTTCGATTCCCGGTCAGGGAAATTCTTCTTTGCCCTGGTAGTAGCTGGGCACTCTCATCTGCGTTTCTGCTTCGTAGAGCCAAGAAAATGCTCCGCCATCCATCAGCCTGGTTTTGTCAGTTCCACTGAGCGTTGTCAAGCTTTTCGCGCTGTTACACCCACATGGCCAACTCGGCCAGCTGTTAAGAGACTAGGACAACCCACTGCTAACCAACTGTAGCTAGAAGAGCCTCCTTCACCCCATTTTGGAGACCTTGGTTCTGAGTGAAGAAAGCCGTATTTGCCCACTCCAAAGCGCCTCAACGCCATCTTCGGCTTGTGCCCTTGACTTCCTCGCGCTTGCCTAGGAAGCACTAGCTGGGCACTCTCATCTGCGTTTCTGCTTCGTAGAGCCAAGAAAATGCTCCGCCATCCATCGGCCTGGTTTTGTCAGTTCCACTGAGCGTTGTCAAGCTTTTCGCGCTGTTACACCCACATGGCCAACTCGGCCAGCTGTTAAGAGACTAGGACAACCCACTGCTAACCAACTGTAGCTAGAAGAGCCTCCTTCACCCCATTTTGGAGACCTTGGTTCTGAGTGAAGAAAGCCGTATTTGCCCACTCCAAAGCGCCTCAAAGCCATCTTCGGCTTGTGCCCTTGACTTCCTCGCGCTTGCCTAGGAAGCACAGAGCACACCTCTCCCTGGTGGTCTAGTGGCTAGGATTCGGCGCTCTCACCGCCGCGGCCCGGGTTCGATTCCCGGTCAGGGAAATTCTTCTTTGCCCTGGTAGTAGCTGGGCACTCTCATCTGCGTTTCTGCTTCGTAGAGCCAAGAAAATGCTCCGCCATCCATCGGCCTGGTTTTGTCAGTTCCACTGAGCGTTGTCAAGCTTTTCGCGCTGTTACACCCACATGGCCAACTCGGCCAGCTGTTAAGAGACTAGGACAACCCACTGCTAACCAACTGTAGCTAGAAGAGCCTCCTTCACCCCATTTTGGAGACCTTGGTTCTGAGTGAAGAAAGCCGTATTTGCCCACTCCAAAGCGCCTCAACGCCATCTTCGGCTTGTGCCCTTGACTTCCTCGCGCTTGCCTAGGAAGCCCAGGGCACACCTCTCCCTGGTGGTCTAGTGGCTAGGATTCGGCGCTCTCACCGCCGCGGCCCGGGTTCGATTCCCGGTCAGGGAAATTCTTCTTTGCCCTGGTAGTGGCTGGGCACTCTCATCTGCGTTTCTGCTTCGTAGAGCCAAGAAAATGCTCCGCCATCCATCGGCCTGGTTTTGTCAGTTCCACTGAGCGTTGTCAAGCTTTTCGCGCTGTTACACCCACATGGCCAACTCGGCCAGCTGTTAAGAGACTAGGACAACCCACTGCTAACCAACTGTAGCTAGAAGAGCCTCCTTCACCCCATTTTGGAGACCTTGGTTCTGAGTGAAGAAAGCCGTATTTGCCCACTCCAAAGCGCCTCAACGCCATCTTCGGCTTGTGCCCTTGACTTCCTCGCGCTTGCCTAGGAAGCACAGGGCACACCTCTCCCTGGTGGTCTAGTGGCTAGGATTCGTAGAGCCAAGAAAATGCTCCGCCATCCATCGGCCTGGTTTTGTCAGTTCCACTGAGCGTTGTCAAGCTTTTCGCGCTGTTACACCCACATGGCCAACTCGGCCAGCTGTTAAGAGACTAGGACAACCCACTGCTAACCAACTGTAGCTAGAAGAGCCTCCTTCACCCCATTTTGGAGACCTTGGTTCTGAGTGAAGAAAGCCATATTTGCCCACTCCAAAGCGCCTCAACGCCATCTTCGGCTTGTGCCCTTGACTTCCTCACGCTTGCCTAGGAAGCACAGGGCACACCTCTCCCTGGTGGTCTAGTGGCTAGGATTCGGCGCTCTCACCGCCGCGGCCCGGGTTCGATTCCCGGTCAGGGAAATTCTTCTTTGCCCTGGTAGTAGCTGGGCACTCTCATCTGCGTTTCTGCTTCGTAGAGCCAAGAAAATGCTCCGCCATCCATCGGCCTGGTTTTGTCAGTTCCACTGAGCGTTGTCAAGCTTTTCGCGCTGTTACACCCACATGGCCAACTCGGCCAGCTGTTAAGAGACTAGGACAACCCACTGCTAACCAACTGTAGCTAGAAGAGCCTCCTTCACCCCATTTTGGAGACCTTGGTTCTGAGTGAAGAAAGCCGTATTTGCCCACTCCAAAGCGCCTCAACGCCATCTTCGGCTTGTGCCCTTGACTTCCTCACGCTTGCCTAGGAAGCACAAGGCACACCTCTCCCTGGTGGTCTAGTGGCTAGGATTCGGCGCTCTCACCGCCGCGGCCCGGGTTCGATTCCCGGTCAGGGAAATTCTTCTTTGCCCTGGTAGTAGCTGGGCACTCTCATCTGCGTTTCTGCTTCGTAGAGCCAAGAAAATGCTCCGCCATCCATCGGCCTGGTTTTGTCAGTTCCACTGAGCGTTGTCAAGCTTTTCGCGCTGTTACACCCACATGGCCAACTCGGCCAGCTGTTAAGAGACTAGGACAACCCACTGCTAACCAACTGTAGCTAGAAGAGCCTCCTTCACCCCATTTTGGAGACCTTGGTTCTGAGTGAAGAAAGCCGTATTTGCCCACTCCAAAGCGCCTCAACGCCATCTTCGGCTTGTGCCCTTGACTTCCTCGCGCTTGCCTAGGATGCACAAGGCACACCTCTCCCTGGTGGTCTAGTGGCTAGGATTCGGCGCTCTCACCGCCGCGGCCCGGGTTCGATTCCCGGTCAGGGAAATTCTTCTTTGCCCTGGTAGTAGCTGGGCACTCTCATCTGCGTTTCTGCTTCGTAGAGCCAAGAAAATGCTCCGCCATCCATCGGCCTGGTTTTGTCAGTTCCACTGAGCGTTGTCAAGCTTTTCGCGCTGTTACACCCACATGGCCAACTCGGCCAGCTGTTAAGAGACTAGGACAACCCACTGCTAACCAACTGTAGCTAGAAGAGCCTCCTTCACCCCATTTTGGAGACCTTGGTTCTGAGTGAAGAAAGCCGTATTTGCCCACTCCAAAGCGCCTCAACGCCATCTTCGGCTTGTGCCCTTGACTTCCTCGCGCTTGCCTAGGAAGCACTAGCTGGGCACTCTCATCTGCGTTTCTGCTTCGTAGAGCCAAGAAAATGCTCCGCCATCCATCGGCCTGGTTTTGTCAGTTCCACTGAGCGTTGTCAAGCTTTTCGCGCTGTTACACCCACATGGCCAACTCGGCCAGCTGTTAAGAGACTAGGACAACCCACTGCTAACCAACTGTAGCTAGAAGAGCCTCCTTCACCCCATTTTGGAGACCTTGGTTCTGAGTGAAGAAAGCCGTATTTGCCCACTCCAAAGCGCCTCAACGCCATCTTCGGCTTGTGCCCTTGACTTCCTCGCGCTTGCCTAGGAAGCACAGGGCACACCTCTCCCTGGTGGTCTAGTGGCTAGGATTCGGCGCTCTCACCGCCGTGGCCCGGGTTCGATTCCCGGTCAGGGAAATTCTTCTTTGCCCTGGTAGTAGCTGGGCACTCTCATCTGCGTTTCTGCTTCGTAGAGCCAAGAAAATGCTCCGCCATCCATCGGCCTGGTTTTGTCAGTTCCACTGAGCGTTGTCAAGCTTTTCGCGCTGTTACACCCACATGGCCAACTCGGCCAGCTGTTAAGAGACTAGGACAACCCACTGCTAACCAACTGTAGCTAGAAGAGCCTCCTTCACCCCATTTTGGAGACCTTGGTTCTGAGTGAAGAAAGCCGTATTTGCCCACTCCAAAGCGCCTCAACGCCATCTTCGGCTTGTGCCCTTGACTTCCTCGCGCTTGCCTAGGAAGCCCAGGGCACACCTCTCCCTGGTGGTCTAGTGGCTAGGATTCGGCGCTCTCACCGCCGCGGCCCGGGTTCGATTCCCGGTCAGGGAAATTCTTCTTTGCCCTGGTAGTGGCTGGGCACTCTCATCTGCGTTTCTGCTTCGTAGAGCCAAGAAAATGCTCCGCCATCCATCGGCCTGGTTTTGTCAGTTCCACTGAGCGTTGTCAAGCTTTTCGCGCTGTTACACCCACATGGCCAACTCGGCCAGCTGTTAAGAGACTAGGACAACCCACTGCTAACCAACTGTAGCTAGAAGAGCCTCCTTCACCCCATTTTGGAGACCTTGGTTCTGAGTGAAGAAAGCCGTATTTGCCCACTCCAAAGCACCTCAACGCCATCTTCGGCTTGTGCCCTTGACTTCCTCGCGCTTGCCTAGGAAGCACAGGGCACACCTCTCCCTGTTGGTCTAGTGGCTAGGTTTCGGCGCTCTCACCGCCGCGGCCCGGGTTCGATTCCCGGTCAGGGAAATTCTTCTTTGCCCTGGTAGTAGCTGGGCACTCTCATCTGCGTTTCTGCTTCGTAGAGCCAAGAAAATGCTCCGCCATCCATCGGCCTGGTTTTGTCAGTTCCACTGAGCGTTGTCAAGCTTTTCGCGCTGTTACACCCACATGGCCAACTCGGCCAGCTGTTAAGAGACTAGGACAACCCACTGCTAACCAACTGTAGCTAGAAGAGCCTCCTTCACCCCATTTTGGAGACCTTGGTTCTGAGTGAAGAAAGCCGTATTTGCCCACTCCAAAGCGCCTCAACGCCATCTTCGGCTTGTGCCCTTGACTTCCTCACGCTTGCCTAGGAAGCACAGGGCACACCTCTCCCTGGTGGTCTAGTGGCTAGGATTCGGCGCTCTCACCGCCGCGGCCCGGGTTCGATTCCCGGTCAGGGAAATTCTTCTTTGCCCTGGTAGTAGCTGGGCACTCTCATCTGCGTTTCTGCTTCGTAGAGCCAAGAAAATGCTCCGCCATCCATCGGCCTGGTTTTGTCAGTTCCACTGAGCGTTGTCAAGCTTTTCGCGCTGTTACACCCACATGGCCAACTCGGCCAGCTGTTAAGAGACTAGGACAACCCACTGCTAACCAACTGTAGCTAGAAGAGCCTCCTTCACCCCATTTTGGAGACCTTGGTTCTGAGTGAAGAAAGCCGTATTTGCCCACTCCAAAGCGCCTCAACGCCATCTTCGGCTTGTGCCCTTGACTTCCTCACGCTTGCCTAGGAAGCACAGGGCACACCTCTCCCTGGTGGTCTAGTGGCTAGGATTCGGCGCTCTCACCGCCGCGGCCCGGGTTCGATTCCCGGTCAGGGAAATTCTTCTTTGCCCTGGTAGTAGCTGGGCACTCTCATCTGCGTTTCTGCTTCGTAGAGCCAAGAAAATGCTCCGCCATCCATCGGCCTGGTTTTGTCAGTTCCACTGAGCGTTGTCAAGCTTTTCGCGCTGTTACACCCACATGGCCAACTCGGCCAGCTGTTAAGAGACTAGGACAACCCACTGCTAACCAACTGTAGCTAGAAGAGCCTCCTTCACCCCATTTTGGAGACCTTGGTTCTGAGTGAAGAAAGCCGTATTTGCCCACTCCAAAGCGCCTCAAAGCCATCTTCGGCTTGTGCCCTTGACTTCCTCGCGCTTGCCTAGGAAGCACAGAGCACACCTCTCCCTGGTGGTCTAGTGGCTAGGATTCGGCGCTCTCACCGCCGCGGCCCGGGTTCGATTCCCGGTCAGGGAAATTCTTCTTTGCCCTGGTAGTAGCTGGGCACTCTCATCTGCGTTTCTGCTTCGTAGAGCCAAGAAAATGCTCCGCCATCCATCGGCCTGGTTTTGTCAGTTCCACTGAGCGTTGTCAAGCTTTTCGCGCTGTTACACCCACATGGCCAGCTGTTAAGAGACTAGGACAACCCACTGCTAACCAACTGTAGCTAGAAGAGCCTCCTTCACCCCATTTTGGAGACCTTGGTTCTGAGTGAAGAAAGCCGTATTTGCCCACTCCAAAGCGCCTCAACGCCATCTTCGGCTTGTGCCCTTGACTTCCTCGCGCTTGCCTAGGAAGCCCAGGGCACACCTCTCCCTGGTGGTCTAGTGGCTAGGATTCGGCGCTCTCACCGCCGCGGCCCGGGTTCGATTCCCGGTCAGGGAAATTCTTCTTTGCCCTGGTAGTGGCTGGGCACTCTCATCTGCGTTTCTGCTTCGTAGAGCCAAGAAAATGCTCCGCCATCCATCGGCCTGGTTTTGTCAGTTCCACTGAGCGTTGTCAAGCTTTTCGCGCTGTTACACCCACATGGCCAACTCGGCCAGCTGTTAAGAGACTAGGACAACCCACTGCTAACCAACTGTAGCTAGAAGAGCCTCCTTCACCCCATTTTGGAGACCTTGGTTCTGAGTGAAGAAAGCCGTATTTGCCCACTCCAAAGCGCCTCAACGCCATCTTCGGCTTGTGCCCTTGACTTCCTCGCGCTTGCCTAGGAAGCACAGGGCACACCTCTCCCTGGTGGTCTAGTGGCTAGGTTTCGGCGCTCTCACCGCCGCGGCCCGGGTTCGATTCCCGGTCACTCTCATCTGCGTTTCTGCTTCGTAGAGCCAAGAAAATGCTCCGCCATCCATCGGCCTGGTTTTGTCAGTTCCACTGAGCGTTGTCAAGCTTTTCGCGCTGTTACACCCACATGGCCAACTCGGCCAGCTGTTAAGAGACTAGGACAACCCACTGCTAACCAACTGTAGCTAGAAGAGCCTCCTTCACCCCATTTTGGAGACCTTGGTTCTGAGTGAAGAAAGCCGTATTTGCCCACTCCAAAGCGCCTCAACGCCATCTTCGGCTTGTGCCCTTGACTTCCTCGCGCTTGCCTAGGAAGCCCAGGGCACACCTCTCCCTGGTGGTCTAGTGGCTAGGATTCGGCGCTCTCACCGCCGTGGCCCGGGTTCGATTCCCGGTCGATTCATCGGCCTGGTTTTGTCAGTTCCACTGAGCGTTGTCAAGCTTTTCGCGCTGTTACACCCACATGGCCAACTCGGCCAGCTGTTAAGAGACTAGGACAACCCACTGCTAACCAACTGTAGCTAGAAGAGCCTCCTTCACCCCATTTTGGAGACCTTGGTTCTGAGTGAAGAAAGCCGTATTTGCCCACTCCAAAGCGCCTCAACGCCATCTTCGGCTTGTGCCCTTGACTTCCTCGCGCTTGCCTAGGAAGCACAGGGCACACCTCTCCCTGGTGGTCTAGTGGCTAGGTTTCGGCGCTCTCACCGCCGCGGCCCGGGTTCGATTCCCGGTCAGGGAAATTCTTCTTTGCCCTGGTAGTAGCTGGGCACTCTCATCTGCGTTTCTGCTTCGTAGAGCCAAGAAAATGCTCCGCCATCCATCGGCCTGGTTTTGTCAGTTCCACTGAGCGTTGTCAAGCTTTTCGCGCTGTTACACCCACATGGCCAACTCGGCCAGCTGTTAAGAGACTAGGACAACCCACTGCTAACCAACTGTAGCTAGAAGAGCCTCCTTCACCCCATTTTGGAGACCTTGGTTCTGAGTGAAGAAAGCCGTATTTGCCCACTCCAAAGCGCCTCAACGCCATCTTCGGCTTGTGCCCTTGACTTCCTCACGCTTGCCTAGGAAGCACAGGGCACACCTCTCCCTGGTGGTCTAGTGGCTAGGATTCGGCGCTCTCACCGCCGCGGCCCGGGTTCGATTCCCGGTCAGGGAAATTCTTCTTTGCCCTGGTAGTAGCTGGGCACTCTCATCTGCGTTTCTGCTTCGTAGAGCCAAGAAAATGCTCCGCCATCCATCGGCCTGGTTTTGTCAGTTCCACTGAGCGTTGTCAAGCTTTTCGCGCTGTTACACCCACATGGCCAACTCGGCCAGCTGTTAAGAGACTAGGACAACCCACTGCTAACCAACTGTAGCTAGAAGAGCCTCCTTCACCCCATTTTGGAGACCTTGGTTCTGAGTGAAGAAAGCCGTATTTGCCCACTCCAAAGCGCCTCAACGCCATCTTCGGCTTGTGCCCTTGACTTCCTCACGCTTGCCTAGGATGCACAAGGCACACCTCTCCCTGGTGGTCTAGTGGCTAGGATTCGGCGCTCTCACCGCCGCGGCCCGGGTTCGATTCCCGGTCAGGGAAATTCTTCTTTGCCCTGGTAGTAGCTGGGCACTCTCATCTGCGTTTCTGCTTCGTAGAGCCAAGAAAATGCTCCGCCATCCATCGGCCTTGTTTTGTCAGTTCCACTGAGCGTTGTCAAGCTTTTCGCGCTGTTACACCCACATGGCCAACTCGGCCAGCTGTTAAGAGACTAGGACAACCCACTGCTAACCAACTGTAGCTAGAAGAGCCTCCTTCACCCCATTTTGGAGACCTTGGTTCTGAGTGAAGAAAGCCGTATTTGCCCACTCCAAAGCGCCTCAACGCCATCTTCGGCTTGTGCCCTTGACTTCCTCGCGCTTGCCTAGGAAGCACTAGCTGGGCACTCTCATCTGCGTTTCTGCTTCGTAGAGCCAAGAAAATGCTCCGCCATCCATCGGCCTGGTTTTGTCAGTTCCACTGAGCGTTGTCAAGCTTTTCGCGCTGTTACACCCACATGGCCAACTCGGCCAGCTGTTAAGAGACTAGGACAACCCACTGCTAACCAACTGTAGCTAGAAGAGCCTCCTTCACCCCATTTTGGAGACCTTGGTTCTGAGTGAAGAAAGCCGTATTTGCCCACTCCAAAGCGCCTCAACGCCATCTTCGGCTTGTGCCCTTGACTTCCTCGCGCTTGCCTAGGAAGCACAGGGCACACCTCTCCCTGGTGGTCTAGTGGCTAGGATTCGGCGCTCTCACCGCCGTGGCCCGGGTTCGATTCCCGGTCAGGGAAATTCTTCTTTGCCCTGGTAGTAGCTGGGCACTCTCATCTGCGTTTCTGCTTCGTAGAGCCAAGAAAATGCTCCGCCATCCATCGGCCTGGTTTTGTCAGTTCCACTGAGCGTTGTCAAGCTTTTCGCGCTGTTACACCCACATGGCCAACTCGGCCAGCTGTTAAGAGACTAGGACAACCCACTGCTAACCAACTGTAGCTAGAAGAGCCTCCTTCACCCCATTTTGGAGACCTTGGTTCTGAGTGAAGAAAGCCGTATTTGCCCACTCCAAAGCGCCTCAACGCCATCTTCGGCTTGTGCCCTTGACTTCCTCGCGCTTGCCTAGGAAGCCCAGGGCACACCTCTCCCTGGTGGTCTAGTGGCTAGGATTCGGCGCTCTCACCGCCGCGGCCCGGGTTCGATTCCCGGTCAGGGAAATTCTTCTTTGCCCTGGTAGTGGCTGGGCACTCTCATCTGCGTTTCTGCTTCGTAGAGCCAAGAAAATGCTCCGCCATCCATCGGCCTGGTTTTGTCAGTTCCACTGAGCGTTGTCAAGCTTTTCGCGCTGTTACACCCACATGGCCAACTCGGCCAGCTGTTAAGAGACTAGGACAACCCACTGCTAACCAACTGTAGCTAGAAGAGCCTCCTTCACCCCATTTTGGAGACCTTGGTTCTGAGTGAAGAAAGCCGTATTTGCCCACTCCAAAGCACCTCAACGCCATCTTCGGCTTGTGCCCTTGACTTCCTCGCGCTTGCCTAGGAAGCACAGGGCACACCTCTCCCTGGTGGTCTAGTGGCTAGGTTTCGGCGCTCTCACCGCCGCGGCCCGGGTTCGATTCCCGGTCAGGGAAATTCTTCTTTGCCCTGGTAGTAGCTGGGCACTCTCATCTGCGTTTCTGCTTCGTAGAGCCAAGAAAATGCTCCGCCATCCATCGGCCTGGTTTTGTCAGTTCCACTGAGCGTTGTCAAGCTTTTCGCGCTGTTACACCCACATGGCCAACTCGGCCAGCTGTTAAGAGACTAGGACAACCCACTGCTAACCAACTGTAGCTAGAAGAGCCTCCTTCACCCCATTTTGGAGACCTTGGTTCTGAGTGAAGAAAGCCGTATTTGCCCACTCCAAAGCGCCTCAACGCCATCTTCGGCTTGTGCCCTTGACTTCCTCACGCTTGCCTAGGAAGCACAGGGCACACCTCTCCCTGGTGGTCTAGTGGCTAGGATTCGGCGCTCTCACCGCCGCGGCCCGGGTTCGATTCCCGGTCAGGGAAATTCTTCTTTGCCCTGGTAGTAGCTGGGCACTCTCATCTGCGTTTCTGCTTCGTAGAGCCAAGAAAATGCTCCGCCATCCATCGGCCTGGTTTTGTCAGTTCCACTGAGCGTTGTCAAGCTTTTCGCGCTGTTACACCCACATGGCCAACTCGGCCAGCTGTTAAGAGACTAGGACAACCCACTGCTAACCAACTGTAGCTAGAAGAGCCTCCTTCACCCCATTTTGGAGACCTTGGTTCTGAGTGAAGAAAGCCGTATTTGCCCACTCCAAAGCGCCTCAACGCCATCTTCGGCTTGTGCCCTTGACTTCCTCACGCTTGCCTAGGAAGCACAGGGCACACCTCTCCCTGGTGGTCTAGTGGCTAGGATTCGGCGCTCTCACCGCCGCGGCCCGGGTTCGATTCCCGGTCAGGGAAATTCTTCTTTGCCCTGGTAGTAGCTGGGCACTCTCATCTGCGTTTCTGCTTCGTAGAGCCAAGAAAATGCTCCGCCATCCATCGGCCTGGTTTTGTCAGTTCCACTGAGCGTTGTCAAGCTTTTCGCGCTGTTACACCCACATGGCCAACTCGGCCAGCTGTTAAGAGACTAGGACAACCCACTGCTAACCAACTGTAGCTAGAAGAGCCTCCTTCACCCCATTTTGGAGACCTTGGTTCTGAGTGAAGAAAGCCGTATTTGCCCACTCCAAAGCGCCTCAAAGCCATCTTCGGCTTGTGCCCTTGACTTCCTCGCGCTTGCCTAGGAAGCACAGAGCACACCTCTCCCTGGTGGTCTAGTGGCTAGGATTCGGCGCTCTCACCGCCGCGGCCCGGGTTCGATTCCCGGTCAGGGAAATTCTTCTTTGCCCTGGTAGTAGCTGGGCACTCTCATCTGCGTTTCTGCTTCGTAGAGCCAAGAAAATGCTCCGCCATCCATCGGCCTGGTTTTGTCAGTTCCACTGAGCGTTGTCAAGCTTTTCGCGCTGTTACACCCACATGGCCAACTCGGCCAGCTGTTAAGAGACTAGGACAACCCACTGCTAACCAACTGTAGCTAGAAGAGCCTCCTTCACCCCATTTTGGAGACCTTGGTTCTGAGTGAAGAAAGCCGTATTTGCCCACTCCAAAGCGCCTCAACGCCATCTTCGGCTTGTGCCCTTGACTTCCTCGCGCTTGCCTAGGAAGCCCAGGGCACACCTCTCCCTGGTGGTCTAGTGGCTAGGATTCGGCGCTCTCACCGCCGCGGCCCGGGTTCGATTCCCGGTCAGGGAAATTCTTCTTTGCCCTGGTAGTGGCTGGGCACTCTCATCTGCGTTTCTGCTTCGTAGAGCCAAGAAAATGCTCCGCCATCCATCGGCCTGGTTTTGTCAGTTCCACTGAGCGTTGTCAAGCTTTTCGCGCTGTTACACCCACATGGCCAACTCGGCCAGCTGTTAAGAGACTAGGACAACCCACTGCTAACCAACTGTAGCTAGAAGAGCCTCCTTCACCCCATTTTGGAGACCTTGGTTCTGAGTGAAGAAAGCCGTATTTGCCCACTCCAAAGCGCCTCAACGCCATCTTCGGCTTGTGCCCTTGACTTCCTCGCGCTTGCCTAGGAAGCACAGGGCACACCTCTCCCTGGTGGTCTAGTGGCTAGGTTTCGGCGCTCTCACCGCCGCGGCCCGGGTTCGATTCCCGGTCACTCTCATCTGCGTTTCTGCTTCGTAGAGCCAAGAAAATGCTCCGCCATCCATCGGCCTGGTTTTGTCAGTTCCACTGAGCGTTGTCAAGCTTTTCGCGCTGTTACACCCACATGGCCAACTCGGCCAGCTGTTAAGAGACTAGGACAACCCACTGCTAACCAACTGTAGCTAGAAGAGCCTCCTTCACCCCATTTTGGAGACCTTGGTTCTGAGTGAAGAAAGCCGTATTTGCCCACTCCAAAGCGCCTCAACGCCATCTTCGGCTTGTGCCCTTGACTTCCTCGCGCTTGCCTAGGAAGCCCAGGGCACACCTCTCCCTGGTGGTCTAGTGGCTAGGATTCGGCGCTCTCACCGCCGTGGCCCGGGTTCGATTCCCGGTCGATTCATCGGCCTGGTTTTGTCAGTTCCACTGAGCGTTGTCAAGCTTTTCGCGCTGTTACACCCACATGGCCAACTCGGCCAGCTGTTAAGAGACTAGGACAACCCACTGCTAACCAACTGTAGCTAGAAGAGCCTCCTTCACCCCATTTTGGAGACCTTGGTTCTGAGTGAAGAAAGCCGTATTTGCCCACTCCAAAGCGCCTCAACGCCATCTTCGGCTTGTGCCCTTGACTTCCTCGCGCTTGCCTAGGAAGCACAGGGCACACCTCTCCCTGGTGGTCTAGTGGCTAGGTTTCGGCGCTCTCACCGCCGCGGCCCGGGTTCGATTCCCGGTCAGGGAAATTCTTCTTTGCCCTGGTAGTAGCTGGGCACTCTCATCTGCGTTTCTGCTTCGTAGAGCCAAGAAAATGCTCCGCCATCCATCGGCCTGGTTTTGTCAGTTCCACTGAGCGTTGTCAAGCTTTTCGCGCTGTTACACCCACATGGCCAACTCGGCCAGCTGTTAAGAGACTAGGACAACCCACTGCTAACCAACTGTAGCTAGAAGAGCCTCCTTCACCCCATTTTGGAGACCTTGGTTCTGAGTGAAGAAAGCCGTATTTGCCCACTCCAAAGCGCCTCAACGCCATCTTCGGCTTGTGCCCTTGACTTCCTCACGCTTGCCTAGGAAGCACAGGGGATACCTCTCCCTGGTGGTCTAGTGGCTAGGATTCGGCGCTCTCACCGCCGCGGCCCGGGTTCAATTCCCGGTCAGGGAAATTCTTCTTTGCCCTGGTAGTAGCTGGGCACTCTCATCTGCGTTTCTGCTTCGTAGAGCCAAGAAAATGCTCCGCCATCCATCGGCCTGGTTTTGTCAGTTCCACTGAGCGTTGTCAAGTTTTTCGCGCTGTTACACCCACATGGCCAACTCGGCCAGCTGTTAAGAGACTAGGACAACCCACTGCTAACCAACTGTAGCTAGAAGAGCCTCCTTCACCCCATTTTGGAGACCTTGGTTCTGAGTGAAGAAAGCCGTATTTGCCCACTCCAAAGCGCCTCAACGCCATCTTCGGCTTGTGCCCTTGACTTCCTCGCGCTTGCCTAGGAAGCACAGGGCACACCTCTCCCTGGTGGTCTAGTGGCTAGGATTCGGCGCTCTCACTGCCGTGGCCCGGGTTCGATTCCCCGTCAGGGAAATTCTTCTTTGCCCTGGTAGTGGCTGGGCACTCTCATCTGCGTTTCTGCTTCGTAGAGCCAAGAAAATGCTCCGCCATCCATCGGCCTGGTTTTGTCAGTTCCACTGAGCGTTGTCAAGCTTTTCGCGCTGTTACACCCACATGGCCAACTCGGCCAGCTGTTAAGAGACTAGGACAACCCACTGCTAACCAACTGTAGCTAGAAGAGCCTCCTTCACCCCATTTTGGAGACCTTGGTTCTGAGTGAAGAAAGCCGTATTTGCCCACTCCAAAGCGCCTCAACGCCATCTTCGGCTTGTGCCCTTGACTTCCTCACGCTTGCCTAGGAAGCACAGGGCACACCTCTCCCTGGTGGTCTAGTGGCTAGGATTCGGCGCTCTCACCGCCGCGGCCCGGGTTCGATTCCCGGTCAGGGAAATTCTTCTTTGCCCTGGTAGTAGCTGGGCACTCTCATCTGCGTTTCTGCTTCGTAGAGCCAAGAAAATGCTCCGCCATCCATCGGCCTGGTTTTGTCAGTTCCACTGAGCGTTGTCAAGCTTTTCGCGCTGTTACTGTTAGCAGTGGGTTGTCCTAGTCTCTTAACAGCTGGCCGAGTTGGCCATGTGGGTGTAACAGCGCGAAAAGCTTGACAACGCTCAGTGTCAGTTCCACTGAGCGTTGTCAAGCTTTTCGCGCTGTTACACCCACATGGCCAACTCGGCCAGCTGTTAAGAGGCTAGGACAACCCACTGCTAACCAACTGTAGCTAGAAGAGCCTCCTTCACCCCATTTTGGAGACCTTGGTTCTGAGTGAAGAAAGCCGTATTTGCCCACTCCAAAGCGCCTCAACGCCATCTTCGGCTTGTGCCCTTGACTTCCTCGCGCTTGCCTAGGAAGCACAGGGCACACCTCTCCCTGGTGGTCTAGTGGCTAGGATTCGGCGCTCTCACCGCCGCGGCCCGGGTTCGATTCCCGGTCAGGGAAATTCTTCTTTGCCCTGGTAGTAGCTGGGCACTCTCATCTGCGTTTCTGCTTCGTAGAGCCAAGAAAATGCTCCGCCATCCATCGGCCTGGTTTTGTCAGTTCCACTGAGCGTTGTCAAGCTTTTCGCGCTGTTACACCCACATGGCCAACTCGGCCAGCTGTTAAGAGACTAGGACAACCCACTGCTAACCAACTGTAGCTAGAAGAGCCTCCTTCACCCCATTTTGGAGACTGGGCACTCTCATCTGCGTTTCTGCTTCGTAGAGCCAAGAAAATGCTCCGCCATCCATCGGCCTGGTTTTGTCAGTTCCACTGAGCGTTGTCAAGCTTTTCGCGCTGTTACACCCACATGGCCAACTCGGCCAGCTGTTAAGAGACTAGGACAACCCACTGCTAACCAACTGTAGCTAGAAGAGCCTCCTTCACCCCATTTTGGAGACTGGGCACTCTCATCTGCGTTTCTGCTTCGTAGAGCCAAGAAAATGCTCCGCCATCCATCGGCCTGGTTTTGTCAGTTCCACTGAGCGTTGTCAAGCTTTTCGCGCTGTTACACCCACATGGCCAACTCGGCCAGCTGTTAAGAGACTAGGACAACCCACTGCTAACCAACTGTAGCTAGAAGAGCCTCCTTCACCCCATTTTGGAGACCTTGGTTCTGAGTGAAGAAAGCCGTATTTGCCCACTCCAAAGCGCCTCAACGCCATCTTCGGCTTGTGCCCTTGACTTCCTCACGCTTGCCTAGGAAGCACAGGGCACACCTCTCCCTGGTGGTCTAGTGGCTAGGATTCGGCGCTCTCACCGCCGCGGCCCGTGTTCGATTCCCGGTCAGGGAAATTCTTCTTTGCCCTGGTAGTGGCTGGGCACTCTCATCTGCGTTTCTGCTTCGTAGAGCCAAGAAAATGCTCCGCCATCCATCGGCCTGGTTTTGTCAGTTCCACTGAGCGTTGTCAAGCTTTTCGCGCTGTTACACCCACATGGCCAACTCGGCCAGCTGTTAAGAGACTAGGACAACCCACTGCTAACCAACTGTAGCTAGAAGAGCCTCCTTCACCCCATTTTGGAGACCTTGGTTCTGAGTGAAGAAAGCCGTATTTGCCCACTCAAAAGCGCCTCAACGCCATCTTCGGCTTGTGCCCTTGACTTCCTCGCGCTTGCCTAGGAAGCACAGGGCACACCTCTCCCTGGTGGTCTAGTGGCTAGGATTTGGCGCTCTCACCGCCGCGGCCCGGGTTCGATTCCCGGTCAGGGAAATTCTTCTTTGCCCTGGTAGTGGCTGGGCACTCGTTTCTGCTTCGTAGAGCCAAGAAAATGCTCCGCCATCCATCGGCCTGGTTTTGTCAGTTCCACTGAGCGTTGTCAAGCTTTTCGCGCTGTTACACCCACATGGCCAACTCGGCCAGCTGTTAAGAGACTAGGACAACCCACTGCTAACCAACTGTAGCTAGAAGAGCCTCCTTCACCCCATTTTGGAGACCTTGGTTCTGAGTGAAGAAAGCCGTATTTGCCCACTCCAAAGCGCCTCAACGCCATCTTCGGCTTGTGCCCTTGACTTCCTCGCGCTTGCCTAGGAAGCACAGGGCACACCTCTCCCTGGTGGTCTAGTGGCTAGGATTCGGCGCTCTCACCGCCGCGGCCCGGGTTCGATTCCCGGTCAGGGAAATTCTTCTTTGCCCTGGTAGTAGCTGGGCACTCTCATCTGCGTTTCTGCTTCGTAGAGCCAAGAAAATGCTCCGCCATCCATCGGCCTGGTTTTGTCAGTTCCACTGAGCGTTGTCAAGCTTTTCGCGCTGTTACACCCACATGGCCAACTCGGCCAGCTGTTAAGAGACTAGGACAACCCACTGCTAACCAACTGTAGCTAGAAGAGCCTCCTTCACCCCATTTTGGAGACCTTGGTTCTGAGTGAAGAAAGCCGTATTTGCCCACTCCAAAGCGCCTCAACGCCATCTTCGGCTTGTGCCCTTGACTTCCTCGCGCTTGCCTAGGAAGCACAGGGCACACCTCTCCCTGGTGGTCTAGTGGCTAGGATTCGGCGCTCTCACCGCCGCGGCCCGGGTTCGATTCCCGGTCAGGGAAATTCTTCTTTGCCCTGGTAGTAGCTGGGCACTCTCATCTGCGTTTCTGCTTCGTAGAGCCAAGAAAATGCTCCGCCATCCATCGGCTTGGTTTTGTCAGTTCCACTGAGCGTTGTCAAGCTTTTCGCGCTGTTACACCCACATGGCCAACTCGGCCAGCTGTTAAGAGACTAGGACAACCCACTGCTAACCAACTGTAGCTAGAAGAGCCTCCTTCACCCCATTTTGGAGACCTTGGTTCTGAGTGAAGAAAGCCGTATTTGCCCACTCCAAAGCGCCTCAACGCCATCTTCGGCTTGTGCCCTTGACTTCCTCGCGCTTGCCTAGGAAGCACAGGGCACACCTCTCCCTGGTGGTCTAGTGGCTAGGATTCGGCGCTCTCACCGCCGCGGCCCGGGTTCGATTCCCGGTCAGGGAAATTCTTCTTTGCCCTGGTAGTGGCTGGGCACTCTCATCTGCGTTTCTGCTTCGTAGAGCCAAGAAAATGCTCCGCCATCCATCGGCCTGGTTTTGTCAGTTCCACTGAGCGTTGTCAAGCTTTTCGCGCTGTTACACCCACATGGCCAACTCGGCCAGCTGTAAAGAGACTAGGACAACCCACTGCTAACCAACTGTAGCTAGAAGAGCCTCCTTCACCCCATTTTGGAGACCTTGGTTCTGAGTGAAGAAAGCCGTATTTGCCCACTCCAAAGCGCCTCAACGCCATCTTCGGCTTGTGCCCTTGACTTCCTCAAGCTTGCCTAGGAAGCACAGGGCATACCTCTCCCTGGTGGTCTAGTGGCTAGGATTCGGCGCTCTCACCGCCGCGGCCCGGGTTCAATTCCCGGTCAGGGAAATTCTTCTTTGCCCTGGTAGTAGCTGGGCACTCTCATCTGCGTTTCTGCTTCGTAGAGCCAAGAAAATGCTCCGCCATCCATCGGCCTGGTTTTGTCAGTTCCACTGAGCGTTGTCAAGCTTTTCGCGCTGTTACACCCACATGGCCAACTCGGCCAGCTGTTAAGAGACTAGGACAACCCACTGCTAACCAACTGTAGCTAGAAGAGCCTCCTTCACCCCATTTTGGAGACCTTGGTTCTGAGTGAAGAAAGCCGTATTTGCCCACTCCAAAGCGCCTCAACGCCATCTTCGGCTTGTGCCCTTGACTTCCTCGCGCTTGCCTAGGAAGCACAGGGCACACCTCTCCCTGGTGGTCTAGTGGCTAGGATTCGGCGCTCTCACTGCCGTGGCCCGGGTTCGATTCCCCGTCAGGGAAATTCTTCTTTGCCCTGGTAGTGGCTGGGCACTCTCATCTGCGTTTCTGCTTCGTAGAGCCAAGAAAATGCTCCGCCATCCATCGGCCTGGTTTTGTCAGTTCCACTGAGCGTTGTCAAGCTTTTCGCGCTGTTACACCCACATGGCCAACTCGGCCAGCTGTTAAGAGACTAGGACAACCCACTGCTAACCAACTGTAGCTAGAAGAGCCTCCTTCACCCCATTTTGGAGACCTTGGTTCTGAGTGAAGAAAGCCGTATTTGCCCACTCCAAAGCGCCTCAACGCCATCTTCGGCTTGTGCCCTTGACTTCCTCACGCTTGCCTAGGAAGCACAGGGCACACCTCTCCCTGGTGGTCTAGTGGCTAGGATTCGGCGCTCTCACCGCCGCGGCCCGGGTTCGAT
This sequence comes from Lithobates clamitans, assembly GCA_037952925.1. Taxonomy (NCBI): domain Eukaryota; kingdom Metazoa; phylum Chordata; class Amphibia; order Anura; family Ranidae; genus Lithobates; species Lithobates clamitans. The sequence continues at coordinate 49,604 of JBBGZY010001910.1, read as the reverse complement.
TCCCGGTCAGGGAAATTCTTCTTTGCCCTGGTAGTAGCTGGGCACTCTCATCTGCGTTTCTGCTTCGTAGAGCCAAGAAAATGCTCCGCCATCCATCGGCCTGGTTTTGTCAGTTCCACTGAGCGTTGTCAAGCTTTTCGCGCTGTTACTGTTAGCAGTGGGTTGTCCTAGTCTCTTAACAGCTGGCCGAGTTGGCCATGTGGGTGTAACAGCGCGAAAAGCTTGACAACGCTCAGTGTCAGTTCCACTGAGCGTTGTCAAGCTTTTCGCGCTGTTACACCCACATGGCCAACTCGGCCAGCTGTTAAGAGGCTAGGACAACCCACTGCTAACCAACTGTAGCTAGAAGAGCCTCCTTCACCCCATTTTGGAGACCTTGGTTCTGAGTGAAGAAAGCCGTATTTGCCCACTCCAAAGCGCCTCAACGTCATCTTCGGCTTGTGCCCTTGACTTCCTCGCGCTTGCCTAGGAAGCACAGGGCACACCTCTCCCTGGTGGTCTAGTGGCTAGGATTCGGCGCTCTCACCGCCGCGGCCCGGGTTCGATTCCCGGTCAGGGAAATTCTTCTTTGCCCTGGTAGTAGCTGGGCACTCTCATCTGCGTTTCTGCTTCGTAGAGCCAAGAAAATGCTCCGCCATCCATCGGCCTGGTTTTGTCAGTTCCACTGAGCGTTGTCAAGCTTTTCGCGCTGTTACACCCACATGGCCAACTCGGCCAGCTGTTAAGAGACTAGGACAACCCACTGCTAACCAACTGTAGCTAGAAGAGCCTCCTTCACCCCATTTTGGAGACTGGGCACTCTCATCTGCGTTTCTGCTTCGTAGAGCCAAGAAAATGCTCCGCCATCCATCGGCCTGGTTTTGTCAGTTCCACTGAGCGTTGTCAAGCTTTTCGCGCTGTTACACCCACATGGCCAACTCGGCCAGCTGTTAAGAGACTAGGACAACCCACTGCTAACCAACTGTAGCTAGAAGAGCCTCCTTCACCCCATTTTGGAGACTGGGCACTCTCATCTGCGTTTCTGCTTCGTAGAGCCAAGAAAATGCTCCGCCATCCATCGGCCTGGTTTTGTCAGTTCCACTGAGCGTTGTCAAGCTTTTCGCGCTGTTACACCCACATGGCCAACTCGGCCAGCTGTTAAGAGACTAGGACAACCCACTGCTAACCAACTGTAGCTAGAAGAGCCTCCTTCACCCCATTTTGGAGACCTTGGTTCTGAGTGAAGAAAGCCGTATTTGCCCACTCCAAAGCGCCTCAACGCCATCTTCGGCTTGTGCCCTTGACTTCCTCACGCTTGCCTAGGAAGCACAGGGCACACCTCTCCCTGGTGGTCTAGTGGCTAGGATTCGGCGCTCTCACCGCCGCGGCCCGGGTTCGATTCCCGGTCAGGGAAATTCTTCTTTGCCCTGGTAGTGGCTGGGCACTCTCATCTGCGTTTCTGCTTCGTAGAGCCAAGAAAATGCTCCGCCATCCATCGGCCTGGTTTTGTCAGTTCCACTGAGCGTTGTCAAGCTTTTCGCGCTGTTACACCCACATGGCCAACTCGGCCAGCTGTTAAGAGACTAGGACAACCCACTGCTAACCAACTGTAGCTAGAAGAGCCTCCTTCACCCCATTTTGGAGACCTTGGTTCTGAGTGAAGAAAGCCGTATTTGCCCACTCAAAAGCGCCTCAACGCCATCTTCGGCTTGTGCCCTTGACTTCCTCGCGCTTGCCTAGGAAGCACAGGGCACACCTCTCCCTGGTGGTCTAGTGGCTAGGATTTGGCGCTCTCACCGCCGCGGCCCGGGTTCGATTCCCGGTCAGGGAAATTCTTCTTTGCCCTGGTAGTGGCTGGGCACTCTCATCTGCGTTTCTGCTTCGTAGAGCCAAGAAAATGCTCCGCCATCCATCGGCCTGGTTTTGTCAGTTCCACTGAGCGTTGTCAAGCTTTTCGCGCTGTTACACCCACATGGCCAACTCGGCCAGCTGTTAAGAGACTAGGACAACCCACTGCTAACCAACTGTAGCTAGAAGAGCCTCCTTCACCCCATTTTGGAGACCTTGGTTCTGAGTGAAGAAAGCCGTATTTGCCCACTCCAAAGCGCCTCAACGCCATCTTCGGCTTGTGCCCTTGACTTCCTCGCGCTTGCCTAGGAAGCACAGGGCACACCTCTCCCTGGTGGTCTAGTGGCTAGGATTCGGCGCTCTCACCGCCGCGGCCCGGGTTCGATTCCCGGTCAGGGAAATTCTTCTTTGCCCTGGTAGTAGCTGGGCACTCTCATCTGCGTTTCTGCTTCGTAGAGCCAAGAAAATGCTCCGCCATCCATCGGCCTGGTTTTGTCAGTTCCACTGAGCGTTGTCAAGCTTTTCGCGCTGTTACACCCACATGGCCAACTCGGCCAGCTGTTAAGAGACTAGGACAACCCACTGCTAACCAACTGTAGCTAGAAGAGCCTCCTTCACCCCATTTTGGAGACCTTGGTTCTGAGTGAAGAAAGCCGTATTTGCCCACTCCAAAGCGCCTCAACGCCATCTTCGGCTTGTGCCCTTGACTTCCTCGCGCTTGCCTAGGAAGCACAGGGCACACCTCTCCCTGGTGGTCTAGTGGCTAGGATTCGGCGCTCTCACCGCCGCGGCCCGGGTTCGATTCCCGGTCAGGGAAATTCTTCTTTGCCCTGGTAGTAGCTGGGCACTCTCATCTGCGTTTCTGCTTCGTAGAGCCAAGAAAATGCTCCGCCATCCATCGGCTTGGTTTTGTCAGTTCCACTGAGCGTTGTCAAGCTTTTCGCGCTGTTACACCCACATGGCCAACTCGGCCAGCTGTTAAGAGACTAGGACAACCCACTGCTAACCAACTGTAGCTAGAAGAGCCTCCTTCACCCCATTTTGGAGACCTTGGTTCTGAGTGAAGAAAGCCGTATTTGCCCACTCCAAAGCGCCTCAACGCCATCTTCGGCTTGTGCCCTTGACTTCCTCGCGCTTGCCTAGGAAGCACAGGGCACACCTCTCCCTGGTGGTCTAGTGGCTAGGATTCGGCGCTCTCACCGCCGCGGCCCGGGTTCGATTCCCGGTCAGGGAAATTCTTCTTTGCCCTGGTAGTGGCTGGGCACTCTCATCTGCGTTTCTGCTTCGTAGAGCCAAGAAAATGCTCCGCCATCCATCGGCCTGGTTTTGTCAGTTCCACTGAGCGTTGTCAAGCTTTTCGCGCTGTTACACCCACATGGCCAACTCGGCCAGCTGTTAAGAGACTAGGACAACCCACTGCTAACCAACTGTAGCTAGAAGAGCCTCCTTCACCCCATTTTGGAGACCTTGGTTCTGAGTGAAGAAAGCCGTATTTGCCCACTCCAAAGCGCCTCAACGCCATCTTCGGCTTGTGCCCTTGACTTCCTCGCGCTTGCCTAGGAAGCACAGGGCACACCTCTCCCTGGTGGTCTAGTGGCTAGGATTCGGCGCTCTCACCGCCGCGGCCCGGGTTCGATTCCCGGTCAGGGAAATTCTTCTTTGCCCTGGTAGTAGCTGGGCACTCTCATCTGCGTTTCTGCTTCGTAGAGCCAAGAAAATGCTCCGCCATCCATCGGCTTGGTTTTGTCAGTTCCACTGAGCGTTGTCAAGCTTTTCGCGCTGTTACACCCACATGGCCAACTCGGCCAGCTGTTAAGAGACTAGGACAACCCACTGCTAACCAACTGTAGCTAGAAGAGCCTCCTTCACCCCATTTTGGAGACCTTGGTTCTGAGTGAAGAAAGCCGTATTTGCCCACTCCAAAGCGCCTCAACGCCATCTTCGGCTTGTGCCCTTGACTTCCTCACGCTTGCCTAGGAAGCACAGGGCACACCTCTCCCTGGTGGTCTAGTGGCTAGGATTCGGCGCTCTCACCGCCGCGGCCCGGATTCGATTCCCGGTCAGGGAAATTCTTCTTTGCCCTGGTAGTGGCTGGGCACTCTCATCTGCGTTTCTGCTTCGTAGAGCCAAGAAAATGCTCCGCCATCCATCGGCCTGGTTTTGTCAGTTCCACTGAGCGTTGTCAAGCTTTTCGCGCTGTTACACCCACATGGCCAACTCGGCCAGCTGTTAAGAGACTAGGACAACCCACTGCTAACCAACTGTAGCTAGAAGAGCCTCCTTCACCCCATTTTGGAGACCTTGGTTCTGAGTGAAGAAAGCCGTATTTGCCCACTCCAAAGCGCCTCAACGCCATCTTCGGCTTGTGCCCTTGACTTCCTCGCGCTTGCCTAGGAAGCACAGGGCACACCTCTCCCTGGTGGTCTAGTGGCTAGGATTCGGCGCTCTCACCGCAGCGGCCCGGGTTCGATTCCCGGTCAGGGAAATTCTTCTTTGCCCTGGTAGTGGCTGGGCACTCTCATCTGCGTTTCTGCTTCGTAGAGCCAAGAAAATGCTCCGCCATCCATCGGCCTGGTTTTGTCAGTTCCACTGAGCGTTGTCAAGCTTTTCGCGCTGTTACACCCACATGGCCAACTCGGCCAGCTGTTAAGAGACTAGGACAACCCACTGCTAACCAACTGTAGCTAGAAGAGCCTCCTTCACCCCATTTTGGAGACCTTGGTTCTGAGTGAAGAAAGCCGTATTTGCCCACTCCAAAGCGCCTCAACGCCATCTTCGGCTTGTGCCCTTGACTTCCTCGCGCTTGCCTAGGAAGCACAGGGCACACCTCTCCCTGGTGGTCTAGTGGCTAGGATTCGGCGCTCTCACCGCCGCGGCCCGGGTTCGATTCCCGGTCAGGGAAATTCTTCTTTGCCCTGGTAGTAGCTGGGCACTCTCATCTGCGTTTCTGCTTCGTAGAGCCAAGAAAATGCTCCGCCATCCATCGGCTTGGTTTTGTCAGTTCCACTGAGCGTTGTCAAGCTTTTCGCGCTGTTACACCCACATGGCCAACTCGGCCAGCTGTTAAGAGACTAGGACAACCCACTGCTAACCAACTGTAGCTAGAAGAGCCTCCTTCACCCCATTTTGGAGACCTTGGTTCTGAGTGAAGAAAGCCGTATTTGCCCACTCCAAAGCGCCTCAACGCCATCTTCGGCTTGTGCCCTTGACTTCCTCGCGCTTGCCTAGGAAGCACAGGGCACACCTCTCCCTGGTGGTCTAGTGGCTAGGATTCGGCGCTCTCACCGCCGCGGCCCGGGTTCGATTCCCGGTCAGGGAAATTCTTCTTTGCCCTGGTAGTGGCTGGGCACTCTCATCTGCGTTTCTGCTTCGTAGAGCCAAGAAAATGCTCCGCCATCCATCGGCCTGGTTTTGTCAGTTCCACTGAGCGTTGTCAAGCTTTTCGCGCTGTTACACCCACATGGCCAACTCGGCCAGCTGTTAAGAGACTAGGACAACCCACTGCTAACCAACTGTAGCTAGAAGAGCCTCCTTCACCCCATTTTGGAGACCTTGGTTCTGAGTGAAGAAAGCCGTATTTGCCCACTCCAAAGCGCCTCAACGCCATCTTCGGCTTGTGCCCTTGACTTCCTCACGCTTGCCTAGGAAGCACAGGGCACACCTCTCCCTGGTGGTCTAGTGGCTAGGATTCGGCGCTCTCACCGCCGCGGCCCGGGTTCGATTCCCGGTCAGGGAAATTCTTCTTTGCCCTGGTAGTGGCTGGGCACTCTCATCTGCGTTTCTGCTTCGTAGAGCCAAGAAAATGCTCCGCCATCCATCGGCCTGGTTTTGTCAGTTCCACTGAGCGTTGTCAAGCTTTTCGCGCTGTTACACCCACATGGCCAACTCGGCCAGCTGTTAAGAGACTAGGACAACCCACTGCTAACCAACTGTAGCTAGAAGAGCCTCCTTCACCCCATTTTGGAGACCTTGGTTCTGAGTGAAGAAAGCCGTATTTGCCCACTCCAAAGCGCCTCAACGCCATCTTCGGCTTGTGCCCTTGACTTCCTCACGCTTGCCTAGGAAGCACAGGGCACACCGCTTGCCTAGGAAGCACAGGGCACACCTCTCCCTGGTGGTCTAGTGGCTAGGATTCGGCGCTCTCACCGCCGCGGCCCGGGTTCGATTCCTGGTCAGGGAAATTCTTCTTTGCCCTGGTAGTGGCTGGGCACTCTCATCTGCGTTTCTGCTTCGTAGAGCCAAGAAAATGCTCCGCCATCCATCAGCCTGGTTTTGTCAGTTCCACTGAGCGTTGTCAAGCTTTTCGCGCTGTTACACCCACATGGCCAACTCGGCCAGCTGTTAAGAGACTAGGACAACCCACTGCTAACCAACTGTAGCTAGAAGAGCCTCCTTCACCCCATTTTGGAGACCTTGGTTCTGAGTGAAGAAAGCCGTATTTGCCCACTCCAAAGCGCCTCAACGCCATCTTCGGCTTGTGCCCTTGACTTCCTCGCGCTTGCCTAGGAAGCACAGGGCACACCTCTCCCTGGTGGTCTAGTGGCTAGGATTCGGCGCTCTCACTGCCGCGGCCCGGGTTCGATTCCCGGTCAGGGAAATTCTTCTTTGCCCTGGTAGTGGCTGGGCACTCTCATCTGCGTTTCTGCTTCGTAGAGCCAAGAAAATGCTCCGCCATCCATCGGCCTGGTTTTGTCAGTTCCACTGAGCGTTGTCAAGCTTTTCGCGCTGTTACACCCACATGGCCAACTCGGCCAGCTGTTAAGAGACTAGGACAACCCACTGCTAACCAACTGTAGCTAGAAGAGCCTCCTTCACCCCATTTTGGAGACCTTGGTTCTGAGTGAAGAAAGCCGTATTTGCCCACTCCAAAGCGCCTCAACGCCATCTTCGGCTTGTGCCCTTGACTTCCTCGCGCTTGCCTAGGAAGCACAGGGCACACCTCTCCCTGGTGGTCTAGTGGCTAGGATTCGGCGCTCTCACCGCCGCGGCCCGGGTTCGATTCCCGGTCAGGGAAATTCTTCTTTGCCCTGGTAGTAGCTGGGCACTCTCATCTGCGTTTCTGCTTCGTAGAGCCAAGAAAATGCTCCGCCATCCATCGGCTTGGTTTTGTCAGTTCCACTGAGCGTTGTCAAGCTTTTCGCGCTGTTACACCCACATGGCCAACTCGGCCAGCTGTTAAGAGACTAGGACAACCCACTGCTAACCAACTGTAGCTAGAAGAGCCTCCTTCACCCCATTTTGGAGACCTTGGTTCTGAGTGAAGAAAGCCGTATTTGCCCACTCCAAAGCGCCTCAACGCCATCTTCGGCTTGTGCCCTTGACTTCCTCGCGCTTGCCTAGGAAGCACAGGGCACACCTCTCCCTGGTGGTCTAGTGGCTAGGATTCGGCGCTCTCACCGCCGCGGCCCGGGTTCGATTCCCGGTCAGGGAAATTCTTCTTTGCCCTGGTAGTAGCTGGGCACTCTCATCTGCGTTTCTGCTTCGTAGAGCCAAGAAAATGCTCCGCCATCCATCGGCTTGGTTTTGTCAGTTCCACTGAGCGTTGTCAAGCTTTTCGCGCTGTTACACCCACATGGCCAACTCGGCCAGCTGTTAAGAGACTAGGACAACCCACTGCTAACCAACTGTAGCTAGAAGAGCCTCCTTCACCCCATTTTGGAGACCTTGGTTCTGAGTGAAGAAAGCCGTATTTGCCCACTCCAAAGCGCCTCAACGCCATCTTCGGCTTGTGCCCTTGACTTCCTCACGCTTGCCTAGGAAGCACAGGGCACACCTCTCCCTGGTGGTCTAGTGGCTAGGATTCGGCGCTCTCACCGCCGCGGCCCGGGTTCGATTCCCGGTCAGGGAAATTCTTCTTTGCCCTGGTAGTGGCTGGGCACTCTCATCTGCGTTTCTGCTTCGTAGAGCCAAGAAAATGCTCCGCCATCCATCGGCCTGGTTTTGTCAGTTCCACTGAGCGTTGTCAAGCTTTTCGCGCTGTTACACCCACATGGCCAACTCGGCCAGCTGTTAAGAGACTAGGACAACCCACTGCTAACCAACTGTAGCTAGAAGAGCCTCCTTCACCCCATTTTGGAGACCTTGGTTCTGAGTGAAGAAAGCCGTATTTGCCCACTCCAAAGCGCCTCAACGCCATCTTCGGCTTGTGCCCTTGACTTCCTCGCGCTTGCCTAGGAAGCACAGGGCACACCTCTCCCTGGTGGTCTAGTGGCTAGGATTCGGCGCTCTCACCGCCGCGGCCCGGGTTCGATTCCCGGTCAGGGAAATTCTTCTTTGCCCTGGTAGTGGCTGGGCACTCTCATCTGCGTTTCTGCTTCGTAGAGCCAAGAAAATGCTCCGCCATCCATCGGCCTGGTTTTGTCAGTTCCACTGAGCGTTGTCAAGCTTTTCGCGCTGTTACACCCACATGGCCAACTCGGCCAGCTGTTAAGAGACTAGGACAACCCACTGCTAACCAACTGTAGCTAGAAGAGCCTCCTTCACCCCATTTTGGAGACCTTGGTTCTGAGTGAAGAAAGCCGTATTTGCCCACTCCAAAGCGCCTCAACGCCATCTTCGGCTTGTGCCCTTGACTTCCTCGCGCTTGCCTAGGAAGCACAGGGCACACCTCTCCCTGGTGGTCTAGTAGCTAGGATTCGGCGCTCTCACCGCCGCGGCCCGGGTTCGATTCCCGGTCAGGGAAATTCTTCTTTGCCCTGGTAGTAGCTGGGCACTCTCATCTGCGTTTCTGCTTCGTAGAGCCAAGAAAATGCTCCGCCATCCATCGGCTTGGTTTTGTCAGTTCCACTGAGCGTTGTCAAGCTTTTCGCGCTGTTACACCCACATGGCCAACTCGGCCAGCTGTTAAGAGACTAGGACAACCCACTGCTAACCAACTGTAGCTAGAAGAGCCTCCTTCACCCCATTTTGGAGACCTTGGTTCTGAGTGAAAGAAAGCCGTATTTGCCCACTCCAAAGCGCCTCAACGCCATCTTCGGCTTGTGCCCTTGACTTCCTCGCGCTTGCCTAGGAAGCACAGGGCACACCTCTCCCTGGTGGTCTAGTGGCTAGGATTCGGCGCTCTCACCGCCGCGGCCCGGGTTCGATTCCCGGTCAGGGAAATTCTTCTTTGCCCTGGTAGTGACTGGGCACTCTCATCTGCGTTTCTGCTTCGTAGAGCCAAGAAAATGCTCCGCCATCCATCGGCCTGGTTTTGTCAGTTCCACTGAGCGTTGTCAAGCTTTTCGCGCTGTTACACCCACATGGCCAACTCGGCCAGCTGTTAAGAGACTAGGACAACCCACTGCTAACGAACTGTAGCTAGAAGAGCCTCCTTCACCCCATTTTGGAGACCTTGGTTCTGAGTGAAGAAAGCCGTATTTGCCCACTCCAAAGCGCCTCAACGCCATCTTCGGCTTGTGCCCTTGACTTCCTCGCGCTTGCCTAGGAAGCACAGGGCACACCTCTCCCTGGTGGTCTAGTGGCTAGGATTCGGCGCTCTCACCGCCGCGGCCCGGGTTCGATTCCCGGTCAGGGAAATTCTTCTTTGCCCTGGTAGTAGCTGGGCACTCTCATCTGCGTTTCTGCTTCGTAGAGCCAAGAAAATGCTCCGCCATCCATCGGCTTGGTTTTGTCAGTTCCACTGAGCGTTGTCAAGCTTTTCGCGCTGTTACACCCACATGGCCAACTCGGCCAGCTGTTAAGAGACTAGGACAACCCACTGCTAACCAACTGTAGCTAGAAGAGCCTCCTTCACCCCATTTTGGAGACCTTGGTTCTGAGTGAAGAAAGCCGTATTTGCCCACTCCAAAGCGCCTCAACGCCATCTTCGGCTTGTGCCCTTGACTTCCTCGCGCTTGCCTAGGAAGCACAGGGCACACCTCTCCCTGGTGGTCTAGTGGCTAGGATTCGGCGCTCTCACCGCCGCGGCCCGGGTTCGATTCCCGGTCAGGGAAATTCTTCTTTGCCCTGGTAGTGGCTGGGCACTCTCATCTGCGTTTCTGCTTCGTAGAGCCAAGAAAATGCTCCGCCATCCATCGGCCTGGTTTTGTCAGTTCCACTGAGCGTTGTCAAGCTTTTCGCGCTGTTACACCCACATGGCCAACTCGGCCAGCTGTTAAGAGACTAGGACAACCCACTGCTAACCAACTGTAGCTAGAAGAGCCTCCTTCACCCCATTTTGGAGACCTTGGTTCTGAGTGAAGAAAGCCGTATTTGCCCACTCCAAAGCGCCTCAACGCCATCTTCGGCTTGTGCCCTTGACTTCCTCGCGCTTGCCTAGGAAGCACAGGGCACACCTCTCCCTGGTGGTCTAGTGGCTAGGATTCGGCGCTCTCACCGCCGCGGCCCGGGTTCGATTCCCGGTCAGGGAAATTCTTCTTTGCCCTGGTAGTAGCTGGGCACTCTCATCTGCGTTTCTGCTTCGTAGAGCCAAGAAAATGCTCCGCCATCCATCGGCTTGGTTTTGTCAGTTCCACTGAGCGTTGTCAAGCTTTTCGCGCTGTTACACCCACATGGCCAACTCGGCCAGCTGTTAAGAGACTAGGACAACCCACTGCTAACCAACTGTAGCTAGAAGAGCCTCCTTCACCCCATTTTGGAGACCTTGGTTCTGAGTGAAGAAAGCCGTATTTGCCCACTCCAAAGCGCCTCAACGCCATCTTCGGCTTGTGCCCTTGACTTCCTCGCGCTTGCCTAGGAAGCACAGGGCACACCTCTCCCTGGTGGTCTAGTGGCTAGGATTCGGCGCTCTCACCGCCGCGGCCCGGGTTCGATTCCCGGTCAGGGAAATTCTTCTTTGCCCTGGTAGTAGCTGGGCACTCTCATCTGCGTTTCTGCTTCGTAGAGCCAAGAAAATGCTCCGCCATCCATCGGCCTGGTTTTGTCAGTTCCACTGAGCGTTGTCAAGCTTTTCGCGCTGTTACACCCACATGGCCAACTCGGCCAGCTGTTAAGAGACTAGGACAACCCACTGCTAACCAACTGTAGCTAGAAGAGCCTCCTTCACCCCATTTTGGAGACCTTGGTTCTGAGTGAAGAAAGCCGTATTTGCCCACTCCAAAGCGCCTCAACGCCATCTTCGGCTTGTGCCCTTGACTTCCTCGCGCTTGCCTAGGAAGCACAGGGCACACCTCTCCCTGGTGGTCTAGTGGCTAGGATTCGGCGCTCTCACCGCCGCGGCCCGGGTTCGATTCCCGGTCAGGGAAATTCTTCTTTGCCCTGGTAGTGGCTGGGCACTCTCATCTGCGTTTCTGCTTCGTAGAGCCAAGAAAATGCTCCGCCATCCATCGGCCTGGTTTTGTCAGTTCCACTGAGCGTTGTCAAGCTTTTCGCGCTGTTACACCCACATGGCCAACTCGGCCAGCTGTTAAGAGACTAGGACAACCCACTGCTAACCAACTGTAGCTAGAAGAGCCTCCTTCACCCCATTTTGGAGACCTTGGTTCTGAGTGAAGAAAGCCGTATTTGCCCACTCCAAAGCGCCTCAACGCCATCTTCGGCTTGTGCCCTTGACTTCCTCGCGCTTGCCTAGGAAGCACAGGGCACACCTCTCCCTGGTGGTCTAGTGGCTAGGATTCGGCGCTCTCACCGCCGCGGCCCGGGTTCGATTCCCGGTCAGGGAAATTCTTCTTTGCCCTGGTAGTAGCTGGGCACTCTCATCTGCGTTTCTGCTTCGTAGAGCCAAGAAAATGCTCCGCCATCCATCGGCTTGGTTTTGTCAGTTCCACTGAGCGTTGTCAAGCTTTTCGCGCTGTTACACCCACATGGCCAACTCGGCCAGCTGTTAAGAGACTAGGACAACCCACTGCTAATCAACTGTAGCTAGAAGAGCCTCCTTCACCCCATTTTGGAGACCTTGGTTCTGAGTGAAGAAAGCCGTATTTGCCCACTCCAAAGCGCCTCAACGCCATCTTCGGCTTGTGCCCTTGACTTCCTCGCGCTTGCCTAGGAAGCACAGGGCACACCTCTCCCTGGTGGTCTAGTGGCTAGGATTCGGCGCTCTCACCGCCGCGGCCCGGGTTCGATTCCCGGTCAGGGAAATTCTTCTTTGCCCTGGTAGTGGCTGGGCACTCTCATCTGCGTTTCTGCTTCGTAGAGCCAAGAAAATGCTCCGCCATCCATCGGCCTGGTTTTGTCAGTTCCACTGAGCGTTGTCAAGCTTTTCGCGCTGTTACACCCACATGGCCAACTCGGCCAGCTGTTAAGAGACTAGGACAACCCACTGCTAACCAACTGTAGCTAGAAGAGCCTCCTTCACCCCATTTTGGAGACCTTGGTTCTGAGTGAAGAAAGCCGTATTTGCCCACTCCAAAGCGCCTCAACGCCATCTTCGGCTTGTGCCCTTGACTTCCTCGCGCTTGCCTAGGAAGCACAGGGCACACCTCTCCCTGGTGGTCTAGTGGCTAGGATTCGGCGCTCTCACCGCCGCGGCCCGGGTTCGATTCCCGGTCAGGGAAATTCTTCTTTGCCCTGGTAGTGGCTGGGCACTCTCATCTGCGTTTCTGCTTCGTAGAGCCAAGAAAATGCTCCGCCATCCATCGGCCTGGTTTTGTCAGTTCCACTGAGCGTTGTCAAGCTTTTCGCGCTGTTACACCCACATGGCCAACTCGGCCAGCTGTTAAGAGACTAGGACAACCCACTGCTAACCAACTGTAGCTAGAAGAGCCTCCTTCACCCCATTTTGGAGACCTTGGTTCTGAGTGAAGAAAGCCGTATTTGCCCACTCCAAAGCGCCTCAACGCCATCTTCGGCTTGTGCCCTTGACTTCCTCGCGCTTGCCTAGGAAGCACAGGGCACACCTCTCCCTGGTGGTCTAGTGGCTAGGATTCGGCGCTCTCACCACCGCGGCCCGGGTTCGATTCCCGGTCAGGGAAATTCTTCTTTGCCCTGGTAGTGGCTGGGCACTCTCATCTGCGTTTCTGCTTCGTAGAGCCAAGAAAATGCTCCGCCATCCATCGGCCTGGTTTTGTCAGTTCCACTGAGCGTTGTCAAGCTTTTCGCGCTGTTACACCCACATGGCCAACTCGGCCAGCTGTTAAGAGACTAGGACAACCCACTGCTAACCAACTGTAGCTAGAAGAGCCTCCTTCACCCCATTTTGGAGACCTTGGTTCTGAGTGAAGAAAGCCGTATTTGCCCACTCCAAAGCGCCTCAACGCCATCTTCGGCTTGTGCCCTTGACTTCCTCGCGCTTGCCTAGGAAGCACAGGGCACACCTCTCCCTGGTGGTCTAGTGGCTAGGATTCGGCGCTCTCACCGCCGCGGCCCGGGTTCGATTCCCGGTCAGGGAAATTCTTCTTTGCCCTGGTAGTGGCTGGGCACTCTCATCTGCGTTTCTGCTTCGTAGAGCCAAGAAAATGCTCCGCCATCCATCGGCCTGGTTTTGTCAGTTCCACTAAGCGTTGTCAAGCTTTTCGCGCTGTTACACCCACATGGCCAACTCGGCCAGCTGTTAAGAGACTAGGACAACCCACTGCTAACCAACTGTAGCTAGAAGAGCCTCCTTCACCCCATTTTGGAGACCTTGGTTCTGAGTGAAGAAAGCCGTATTTGCCCACTCCAAAGCGCCTCAACGCCATCTTCGGCTTGTGCCCTTGACTTCCTCGCGCTTGCCTAGGAAGCACAGGGCACACCTCTCCCTGGTGGTCTAGTGGCTAGGATTCGGCGCTCTCACCGCCGCGGCCCGGGTTCGATTCCCGGTCAGGGAAATTCTTCTTTCGATTCCCGGTCAGGGAAATTCTTCTTTGCCCTGGTAGTGGCTGGGCACTCTCATCTGCGTTTCTGCTTCGTAGAGCCAAGAAAATGCTCCGCCATCCATCGGCCTGGTTTTGTCAGTTCCACTGAGCGTTGTCAAGCTTTTCGCGCTGTTACACCCACATGGCCAACTCGGCCAGCTGTTAAGAGACTAGGACAACCCACTGCTAACCAACTGTAGCTAGAAGAGCCTCCTTCACCCCATTTTGGAGACCTTGGTTCTGAGTGAAGAAAGCCGTATTTGCCCACTCCAAAGCGCCTCAACGCCATCTTCGGCTTGTGCCCTTGACTTCCTCGCGCTTGCCTAGGAAGCACAGGGCACACCTCTCCCTGGTGGTCTAGTGGCTAGGATTCGGCGCTCTCACCGCCGCGGCCCGGGTTCGATTCCCGGTCAGGGAAATTCTTCTTTGCCCTGGTAGTGGCTGGGCACTCTCATCTGCGTTTCTGCTTCGTAGAGCCAAGAAAATGCTCCGCCATCCATCAGCCTGGTTTTGTCAGTTCCACTGAGCGTTGTCAAGCTTTTCGCGCTGTTACACCCACATGGCCAACTCGGCCAGCTGTTAAGAGACTAGGACAACCCACTGCTAACCAACTGTAGCTAGAAGAGCCTCCTTCACCCCATTTTGGAGACCTTGGTTCTGAGTGAAGAAAGCCGTATTTGCCCACTCCAAAGCGCCTCAACGCCATCTTCGGCTTGTGCCCTTGACTTCCTCGCGCTTGCCTAGGAAGCACAGGGCACACCTCTCCCTGGTGGTCTAGTGGCTAGGATTCGGCGCTCTCACCGCCGCGGCCCGGGTTCGATTCCCGGTCAGGGAAATTCTTCTTTGCCCTGGTAGTAGCTGGGCACTCTCATCTGCGTTTCTGCTTCGTAGAGCCAAGAAAATGCTCCGCCATCCATCGGCTTGGTTTTGTCAGTTCCACTGAGCGTTGTCAAGCTTTTCGCGCTGTTACACCCACATGGCCAACTCGGCCAGCTGTTAAGAGACTAGGACAACCCACTGCTAACCAACTGTAGCTAGAAGAGCCTCCTTCACCCCATTTTGGAGACCTTGGTTCTGAGTGAAGAAAGCCGTATTTGCCCACTCCAAAGCGCCTCAACGCCATCTTCGGCTTGTGCCCTTGACTTCCTCGCGCTTGCCTAGGAAGCACAGGGCACACCTCTCCCTGGTGGTCTAGTGGCTAGGATTCGGCGCTCTCACCGCCGCGGCCCGGGTTCGATTCCCGGTCAGGGAAATTCTTCTTTGCCCTGGTAGTGGCTGGGCACTCTCATCTGCGTTTCTGCTTCGTAGAGCCAAGAAAATGCTCCGCCATCCATCGGCCTGGTTTTGTCAGTTCCACTGAGCGTTGTCAAGCTTTTCGCGCTGTTACACCCACATGGCCAACTCGGCCAGCTGTTAAGAGACTAGGACAACCCACTGCTAACCAACTGTAGCTAGAAGAGCCTCCTTCACCCCATTTTGGAGACCTTGGTTCTGAGTGAAGAAAGCCGTATTTGCCCACTCCAAAGCGCCTCAACGCCATCTTCGGCTTGTGCCCTTGACTTCCTCGCGCTTGCCTAGGAAGCACAGGGCACACCTCTCCCTGGTGGTCTAGTGGCTAGGATTCGGCGCTCTCACCGCCGCGGCCCGGGTTCGATTCCCGGTCAGGGAAATTCTTCTTTGCCCTGGTAGTGGCTGGGCACTCTCATCTGCGTTTCTGCTTCGTAGAGCCAAGAAAATGCTCCGCCATCCATCGGCCTGGTTTTGTCAGTTCCACTGAGCGTTGTCAAGCTTTTCGCGCTGTTACACCCACATGGCCAACTCGGCCAGCTGTTAAGAGACTAGGACAACCCACTGCTAACCAACTGTAGCTAGAAGAGCCTCCTTCACCCCATTTTGGAGACCTTGGTTCTGAGTGAAGAAAGCCGTATTTGCCCACTCCAAAGCGCCTCAACGCCATCTTCGGCTTGTGCCCTTGACTTCCTCGCGCTTGCCTAGGAAGCACAGGGCACACCTCTCCCTGGTGGTCTAGTGGCTAGGATTCGGCGCTCTCACCGCCGCGGCCCGGGTTCGATTCCCGGTCAGGGAAATTCTTCTTTGCCCTGGTAGTGGCTGGGCACTCTCATCTGCGTTTCTGCTTCGTAGAGCCAAGAAAATGCTCCGCCATCCATCGGCCTGGTTTTGTCAGTTCCACTGAGCGTTGTCAAGCTTTTCGCGCTGTTACACCCACATGGCCAACTCGGCCAGCTGTTAAGAGACTAGGACAACCCACTGCTAACCAACTGTAGCTAGAAGAGCCTCCTTCACCCCATTTTGGAGACCTTGGTTCTGAGTGAAGAAAGCCGTATTTGCCCACTCCAAAGCGCCTCAACGCCATCTTCGGCTTGTGCCCTTGACTTCCTCGCGCTTGCCTAGGAAGCACAGGGCACACCTCTCCCTGGTGGTCTAGTGGCTAGGATTCGGCGCTCTCACCACCGCGGCCCGGGTTCGATTCCCGGTCAGGGAAATTCTTCTTTGCCCTGGTAGTGGCTGGGCACTCTCATCTGCGTTTCTGCTTCGTAGAGCCAAGAAAATGCTCCGCCATCCATCGGCCTGGTTTTGTCAGTTCCACTGAGCGTTGTCAAGCTTTTCGCGCTGTTACACCCACATGGCCAACTCGGCCAGCTGTTAAGAGACTAGGACAACCCACTGCTAACCAACTGTAGCTAGAAGAGCCTCCTTCACCCCATTTTGGAGACCTTGGTTCTGAGTGAAGAAAGCCGTATTTGCCCACTCCAAAGCGCCTCAACGCCATCTTCGGCTTGTGCCCTTGACTTCCTCGCGCTTGCCTAGGAAGCACAGGGCACACCTCTCCCTGGTGGTCTAGTGGCTAGGATTCGGCGCTCTCACCGCCGCGGCCCGGGTTCGATTCCCGGTCAGGGAAATTCTTCTTTGCCCTGGTAGTGGCTGGGCACTCTCATCTGCGTTTCTGCTTCGTAGAGCCAAGAAAATGCTCCGCCATCCATCGGCCTGGTTTTGTCAGTTCCACTAAGCGTTGTCAAGCTTTTCGCGCTGTTACACCCACATGGCCAACTCGGCCAGCTGTTAAGAGACTAGGACAACCCACTGCTAACCAACTGTAGCTAGAAGAGCCTCCTTCACCCCATTTTGGAGACCTTGGTTCTGAGTGAAGAAAGCCGTATTTGCCCACTCCAAAGCGCCTCAACGCCATCTTCGGCTTGTGCCCTTGACTTCCTCGCGCTTGCCTAGGAAGCACAGGGCACACCTCTCCCTGGTGGTCTAGTGGCTAGGATTCGGCGCTCTCACCGCCGCGGCCCGGGTTCGATTCCCGGTCAGGGAAATTCTTCTTTCGATTCCCGGTCAGGGAAATTCTTCTTTGCCCTGGTAGTGGCTGGGCACTCTCATCTGCGTTTCTGCTTCGTAGAGCCAAGAAAATGCTCCGCCATCCATCGGCCTGGTTTTGTCAGTTCCACTGAGCGTTGTCAAGCTTTTCGCGCTGTTACACCCACATGGCCAACTCGGCCAGCTGTTAAGAGACTAGGACAACCCACTGCTAACCAACTGTAGCTAGAAGAGCCTCCTTCACCCCATTTTGGAGACCTTGGTTCTGAGTGAAGAAAGCCGTATTTGCCCACTCCAAAGCGCCTCAACGCCATCTTCGGCTTGTGCCCTTGACTTCCTCGCGCTTGCCTAGGAAGCACAGGGCACACCTCTCCCTGGTGGTCTAGTGGCTAGGATTCGGCGCTCTCACCGCCGCGGCCCGGGTTCGATTCCCGGTCAGGGAAATTCTTCTTTGCCCTGGTAGTGGCTGGGCACTCTCATCTGCGTTTCTGCTTCGTAGAGCCAAGAAAATGCTCCGCCATCCATCAGCCTGGTTTTGTCAGTTCCACTGAGCGTTGTCAAGCTTTTCGCGCTGTTACACCCACATGGCCAACTCGGCCAGCTGTTAAGAGACTAGGACAACCCACTGCTAACCAACTGTAGCTAGAAGAGCCTCCTTCACCCCATTTTGGAGACCTTGGTTCTGAGTGAAGAAAGCCGTATTTGCCCACTCCAAAGCGCCTCAACGCCATCTTCGGCTTGTGCCCTTGACTTCCTCGCGCTTGCCTAGGAAGCACAGGGCACACCTCTCCCTGGTGGTCTAGTGGCTAGGATTCGGCGCTCTCACCGCCGCGGCCCGGGTTCGATTCCCGGTCAGGGAAATTCTTCTTTGCCCTGGTAGTAGCTGGGCACTCTCATCTGCGTTTCTGCTTCGTAGAGCCAAGAAAATGCTCCGCCATCCATCGGCTTGGTTTTGTCAGTTCCACTGAGCGTTGTCAAGCTTTTCGCGCTGTTACACCCACATGGCCAACTCGGCCAGCTGTTAAGAGACTAGGACAACCCACTGCTAACCA
The DNA here is from genome assembly GCA_037952925.1 of Lithobates clamitans. Classification (NCBI taxonomy): domain Eukaryota; kingdom Metazoa; phylum Chordata; class Amphibia; order Anura; family Ranidae; genus Lithobates; species Lithobates clamitans. The sequence continues at coordinate 31,672 of JBBGZY010001910.1, read as the reverse complement.
ACTGTAGCTAGAAGAGCCTCCTTCACCCCATTTTGGAGACCTTGGTTCTGAGTGAAGAAAGCCGTATTTGCCCACTCCAAAGCGCCTCAACGCCATCTTCGGCTTGTGCCCTTGACTTCCTCGCGCTTGCCTAGGAAGCACAGGGCACACCTCTCCCTGGTGGTCTAGTGGCTAGGATTCGGCGCTCTCACCGCCGCGGCCCGGGTTCGATTCCCGGTCAGGGAAATTCTTCTTTGCCCTGGTAGTGGCTGGGCACTCTCATCTGCGTTTCTGCTTCGTAGAGCCAAGAAAATGCTCCGCCATCCATCGGCCTGGTTTTGTCAGTTCCACTGAGCGTTGTCAAGCTTTTCGCGCTGTTACACCCACATGGCCAACTCGGCCAGCTGTTAAGAGACTAGGACAACCCACTGCTAACCAACTGTAGCTAGAAGAGCCTCCTTCACCCCATTTTGGAGACCTTGGTTCTGAGTGAAGAAAGCCGTATTTGCCCACTCCAAAGCGCCTCAACGCCATCTTCGGCTTGTGCCCTTGACTTCCTCGCGCTTGCCTAGGAAGCACAGGGCACACCTCTCCCTGGTGGTCTAGTGGCTAGGATTCGGCGCTCTCACCGCCGCGGCCTGGGTTCGATTCCCGGTCAGGGAAATTCTTCTTTGCCCTGGTAGTGGCTGGGCACTCTCATCTGCGTTTCTGCTTCGTAGAGCCAAGAAAATGCTCCGCCATCCATCGGCCTGGTTTTGTCAGTTCCACTGAGCGTTGTCAAGCTTTTCGCGCTGTTACACCCACATGGCCAACTCGGCCAGCTGTTAAGAGACTAGGACAACCCACTGCTAACCAACTGTAGCTAGAAGAGCCTCCTTCACCCCATTTTGGAGACCTTGGTTCTGAGTGAAGAAAGCCGTATTTGCCCACTCCAAAGCGCCTCAACGCCATCTTCGGCTTGTGCCCTTGACTTCCTCGCGCTTGCCTAGGAAGCACAGGGCACACCTCTCCCTGGTGGTCTAGTGGCTAGGATTCGGCGCTCTCACCGCCGCGGCCCGGGTTCGATTCCCGGTCAGGGAAATTCTTCTTTGCCCTGGTAGTGGCTGGGCACTCTCATCTGCGTTTCTGCTTCGTAGAGCCAAGAAAATGCTCCGCCATCCATCAGCCTGGTTTTGTCAGTTCCACTGAGCGTTGTCAAGCTTTTCGCGCTGTTACACCCACATGGCCAACTCGGCCAGCTGTTAAGAGACTAGGACAACCCACTGCTAACCAACTGTAGCTAGAAGAGCCTCCTTCACCCCATTTTGGAGACCTTGGTTCTGAGTGAAGAAAGCCGTATTTGCCCACTCCAAAGCGCCTCAACGCCATCTTCGGCTTGTGCCCTTGACTTCCTCGCGCTTGCCTAGGAAGCACAGGGCACACCTCTCCCTGGTGGTCTAGTGGCTAGGATTCGGCGCTCTCACCGCCGCGGCCCGGGTTCGATTCCCGGTCAGGGAAATTCTTCTTTGCCCTGGTAGTGGCTGGGCACTCTCATCTGCGTTTCTGCTTCGTAGAGCCAAGAAAATGCTCCGCCATCCATCGGCCTGTTTTTGTCAGTTCCACTGAGCGTTGTCAAGCTTTTCGCGCTGTTACACCCACATGGCCAACTCGGCCAGCTGTTAAGAGACTAGGACAACCCACTGCTAACCAACTGTAGCTAGAAGAGCCTCCTTCACCCCATTTTGGAGACCTTGGTTCTGAGTGAAGAAAGCCGTATTTGCCCACTCCAAAGCGCCTCAACGCCATCTTCGGCTTGTGCCCTTGACTTCCTCGCGCTTGCCTAGGAAGCACAGGGCACACCTCTCCCTGGTGGTCTAGTGGCTAGGATTCGGCGCTCTCACCGCCGCGGCCCGGGTTCGATTCCCGGTCAGGGAAATTCTTCTTTGCCCTGGTAGTAGCTGGGCACTCTCATCTGCGTTTCTGCTTCGTAGAGCCAAGAAAATGCTCCGCCATCCATCGGCTTGGTTTTGTCAGTTCCACTGAGCGTTGTCAAGCTTTTCGCGCTGTTACACCCACATGGCCAACTCGGCCAGCTGTTAAGAGACTAGTGGTCTAGTGGCTGTTAAGAGACTAGGACAACCCACTGCTAACCAACTGTAGCTAGAAGAGCCTCCTTCACCCCATTTTGGAGACCTTGGTTCTGAGTGAAGAAAGCCGTATTTGCCCACTCCAAAGCGCCTCAACGCCATCTTCGGCTTGTGCCCTTGACTTCCTCACGCTTGCCTAGGAAGCACAGGGCACACCTCTCCCTGGTGGTCTAGTGGCTAGGATTCGGCGCTCTCACCGCCGCGGCCCGGGTTCGATTCCCGGTCAGGGAAATTCTTCTTTGCCCTGGTAGTGGCTGGGCACTCTCATCTGCGTTTCTGCTTCGTAGAGCCAAGAAAATGCTCCGCCATCCATCGGCCTGGTTTTGTCAGTTCCACTGAGCGTTGTCAAGCTTTTCGCGCTGTTACACCCACATGGCCAACTCGGCCAGCTGTTAAGAGACTAGGACAACCCACTGCTAACCAACTGTAGCTAGAAGAGCCTCCTTCACCCCATTTTGGAGACCTTGGTTCTGAGTGAAGAAAGCCGTATTTGCCCACTCCAAAGCGCCTCAACGCCATCTTCGGCTTGTGCCCTTGACTTCCTCGCGCTTGCCTAGGAAGCACAGGGCACACCTCTCCCTGGTGGTCTAGTGGCTAGGATTCGGCGCTCTCACCGCCGCGGCCCGGGTTCGATTCCCGGTCAGGGAAATTCTTCTTTGCCCTGGTAGTGGCTGGGCACTCTCATCTGCGTTTCTGCTTCGTAGAGCCAAGAAAATGCTCCGCCATCCATCGGCCTGGTTTTGTCAGTTCCACTGAGCGTTGTCAAGCTTTTCGCGCTGTTACACCCACATGGCCAACTCGGCCAGCTGTTAAGAGACTAGGACAACCCACTGCTAACCAACTGTAGCTAGAAGAGCCTCCTTCACCCCATTTTGGAGACCTTGGTTCTGAGTGAAGAAAGCCGTATTTGCCCACTCCAAAGCGCCTCAACGCCATCTTCGGCTTGTGCCCTTGACTTCCTCGCGCTTGCCTAGGAAGCACAGGGCACACCTCTCCCTGGTGGTCTAGTGGCTAGGATTCGGCGCTCTCACCGCCGCGGCCCGGGTTCGATTCCCGGTCAGGGAAATTCTTCTTTGCCCTGGTAGTAGCTGGGCACTCTCATCTGCGTTTCTGCTTCGTAGAGCCAAGAAAATGCTCCGCCATCCATCGGCTTGGTTTTGTCAGTTCCACTGAGCGTTGTCAAGCTTTTCGCGCTGTTACACCCACATGGCCAACTCGGCCAGCTGTTAAGAGACTAGGACAACCCACTGCTAACCAACTGTAGCTAGAAGAGCCTCCTTCACCCCATTTTGGAGACCTTGGTTCTGAGTGAAGAAAGCCGTATTTGCCCACTCCAAAGCGCCTCAACGCCATCTTCGGCTTGTGCCCTTGACTTCCTCGCGCTTGCCTAGGAAGCACAGGGCACACCTCTCCCTGGTGGTCTAGTGGCTAGGATTCGGCGCTCTCACCGCCGCGGCCCGGGTTCGATTCCCGGTCAGGGAAATTCTTCTTTGCCCTGGTAGTGGCTGGGCACTCTCATCTGCGTTTCTGCTTCGTAGAGCCAAGAAAATGCTCCGCCATCCATCGGCCTGGTTTTGTCAGTTCCACTGAGCGTTGTCAAGCTTTTCGCGCTGTTACACCCACATGGCCAACTCGGCCAGCTGTTAAGAGACTAGGACAACCCACTGCTAACCAACTGTAGCTAGAAGAGCCTCCTTCACCCCATTTTGGAGACCTTGGTTCTGAGTGAAGAAAGCCGTATTTGCCCACTCCAAAGCGCCTCAACGCCATCTTCGGCTTGTGCCCTTGACTTCCTCGCGCTTGCCTAGGAAGCACAGGGCACACCTCTCCCTGGTGGTCTAGTGGCTAGGATTCGGCGCTCTCACCGCCGCGGCCCGGGTTCGATTCCCGGTCAGGGAAATTCTTCTTTGCCCTGGTAGTGGCTGGGCACTCTCATCTGCGTTTCTGCTTCGTAGAGCCAAGAAAATGCTCCGCCATCCATCGGCCTGGTTTTGTCAGTTCCACTGAGCGTTGTCAAGCTTTTCGCGCTGTTACACCCACATGGCCAACTCGGCCAGCTGTTAAGAGACTAGGACAACCCACTGCTAACCAACTGTAGCTAGAAGAGCCTCCTTCACCCCATTTTGGAGACCTTGGTTCTGAGTGAAGAAAGCCGTATTTGCCCACTCCAAAGCGCCTCAACGCCATCTTCGGCTTGTGCCCTTGACTTCCTCGCGCTTGCCTAGGAAGCACAGGGCACACCTCTCCCTGGTGGTCTAGTGGCTAGGATTCGGCGCTCTCACCGCCGCGGCCCGGGTTCGATTCCCGGTCAGGGAAATTCTTCTTTGCCCTGGTAGTAGCTGGGCACTCTCATCTGCGTTTCTGCTTCGTAGAGCCAAGAAAATGCTCCGCCATCCATCGGCTTGGTTTTGTCAGTTCCACTGAGCGTTGTCAAGCTTTTCGCGCTGTTACACCCACATGGCCAACTCGGCCAGCTGTTAAGAGACTAGGACAACCCACTGCTAACCAACTGTAGCTAGAAGAGCCTCCTTCACCCCATTTTGGAGACCTTGGTTCTGAGTGAAGAAAGCCGTATTTGCCCACTCCAAAGCGCCTCAACGCCATCTTCGGCTTGTGCCCTTGACTTCCTCACGCTTGCCTAGGAAGCACAGGGCACACCTCTCCCTGGTGGTCTAGTGGCTAGGATTCGGCGCTCTCACCGCCGCGGCCCGGGTTCGATTCCCGGTCAGGGAAATTCTTCTTTGCCCTGGTAGTGGCTGGGCACTCTCATCTGCGTTTCTGCTTCGTAGAGCCAAGAAAATGCTCTGCCATCCATCGGCCTGGTTTTGTCAGTTCCACTGAGCGTTGTCAAGCTTTTCGCGCTGTTACACCCACATGGCCAACTCGGCCAGCTGTTAAGAGACTAGGACAACCCACTGCTAACCAACTGTAGCTAGAAGAGCCTCCTTCACCCCATTTTGGAGACCTTGGTTCTGAGTGAAGAAAGCCGTATTTGCCCACTCCAAAGCGCCTCAACGCCATCTTCGGCTTGTGCCCTTGACTTCCTCGCGCTTGCCTAGGAAGCACAGGGCACACCTCTCCCTGGTGGTCTAGTGGCTAGGATTCGGCGCTCTCACCGCCGCGGCCCGGGTTCGATTCCCGGTCAGGGAAATTCTTCTTTGCCCTGGTAGTAGCTGGGCACTCTCATCTGCGTTTCTGCTTCGTAGAGCCAAGAAAATGCTCCGCCATCCATCGGCTTGGTTTTGTCAGTTCCACTGAGCGTTGTCAAGCTTTTCGCGCTGTTACACCCACATGGCCAACTCGGCCAGCTGTTAAGAGACTAGGACAACCCACTGCTAACCAACTGTAGCTAGAAGAGCCTCCTTCACCCCATTTTGGAGACCTTGGTTCTGAGTGAAGAAAGCCGTATTTGCCCACTCCAAAGCGCCTCAACGCCATCTTCGGCTTGTGCCCTTGACTTCCTCGCGCTTGCCTAGGAAGCACAGGGCACACCTCTCCCTGGTGGTCTAGTGGCTAGGATTCGGCGCTCTCACCGCCGCGGCCCGGGTTCGATTCCCGGTCAGGGAAATTCTTCTTTGCCCTGGTAGTGGCTGGGCACTCTCATCTGCGTTTCTGCTTCGTAGAGCCAAGAAAATGCTCCGCCATCCATCGGCTTGGTTTTGTCAGTTCCACTGAGCGTTGTCAAGCTTTTCGCGCTGTTACACCCACATGGCCAACTCGGCCAGCTGTTAAGAGACTAGGACAACCCACTGCTAACCAACTGTAGCTAGAAGAGCCTCCTTCACCCCATTTTGGAGACCTTGGTTCTGAGTGAAGAAAGCCGTATTTGCCCACTCCAAAGCGCCTCAACGCCATCTTCGGCTTGTGCCCTTGACTTCCTCGCGCTTGCCTAGGAAGCACAGGGCACACCTCTCCCTGGTGGTCTAGTGGCTAGGATTCGGCGCTCTCACCGCCGCGGCCCGGGTTCGATTCCCGGTCAGGGAAATTCTTCTTTGCCCTGGTAGTGGCTGGGCACTCTCATCTGCGTTTCTGCTTCGTAGAGCCAAGAAAATGCTCCGCCATCCATCGGCCTGGTTTTGTCAGTTCCACTGAGCGTTGTCAAGCTTTTCGCGCTGTTACACCCACATGGCCAACTCGGCCAGCTGTTAAGAGACTAGGACAACCCACTGCTAACCAACTGTAGCTAGAAGAGCCTCCTTCACCCCATTTTGGAGACCTTGGTTCTGAGTGAAGAAAGCCGTATTTGCCCACTCCAAAGCGCCTCAACGCCATCTTCGGCTTGTGCCCTTGACTTCCTCGCGCTTGCCTACGAAGCACAGGGCACACCTCTCCCTGGTGGTCTAGTGGCTAGGATTCGGCGCTCTCACCGCCGCGGCCCGGGTTCGATTCCCGGTCAGGGAAATTCTTCTTTGCCCTGGTAGTAGCTGGGCACTCTCATCTGCGTTTCTGCTTCGTAGAGCCAAGAAAATGCTCCGCCATCCATCGGCTTGGTTTTGTCAGTTCCACTGAGCGTTGTCAAGCTTTTCGCGCTGTTACACCCACATGGCCAACTCGGCCAGCTGTTAAGAGACTAGGACAACCCACTGCTAACCAACTGTAGCTAGAAGAGCCTCCTTCACCCCATTTTGGAGACCTTGGTTCTGAGTGAAGAAAGCCGTATTTGCCCACTCCAAAGCGCCTCAACGCCATCTTCGGCTTGTGCCCTTGACTTCCTCGCGCTTGCCTAGGAAGCACAGGGCACACCTCTCCCTGGTGGTCTAGTGGCTAGGATTCGGCGCTCTCACCGCCGCGGCCCGGGTTCGATTCCCGGTCAGGGAAATTCTTCTTTGCCCTGGTAGTGGCTGGGCACTCTCATCTGCGTTTCTGCTTCGTAGAGCCAAGAAAATGCTCCGCCATCCATCGGCCTGGTTTTGTCAGTTCCACTGAGCGTTGTCAAGCTTTTCGCGCTGTTACACCCACATGGCCAACTCGGCCAGCTGTTAAGAGACTAGGACAACCCACTGCTAACCAACTGTAGCTAGAAGAGCCTCCTTCACCCCATTTTGGAGACCTTGGTTCTGAGTGAAGAAAGCCGTATTTGCCCACTCCAAAGCGCCTCAACGCCATCTTCGGCTTGTGCCCTTGACTTCCTCGCGCTTGCCTAGGAAGCACAGGGCACACCTCTCCCTGGTGGTCTAGTGGCTAGGATTCGGCGCTCTCACCGCCGCGGCCCGGGTTCGATTCCCGGTCAGGGAAATTCTTCTTTGCCCTGGTAGTGGCTGGGCACTCTCATCTGCGTTTCTGCTTCGTAGAGCCAAGAAAATGCTCCGCCATCCATCGGCCTGGTTTTGTCAGTTCCACTGAGCGTTGTCAAGCTTTTCGCGCTGTTACACCCACATGGCCAACTCGGCCAGCTGTTAAGAGACTAGGACAACCCACTGCTAACCAACTGTAGCTAGAAGAGCCTCCTTCACCCCATTTTGGAGACCTTGGTTCTGAGTGAAGAAAGCCGTATTTGCCCACTCCAAAGCGCCTCAACGCCATCTTCGGCTTGTGCCCTTGACTTCCTCGCGCTTGCCTAGGAAGCACAGGGCACACCTCTCCCTGGTGGTCTAGTGGCTAGGATTCGGCGCTCTCACCGCCGCGGCCCGGGTTCGATTCCCGGTCAGGGAAATTCTTCTTTGCCCTGGTAGTAGCTGGGCACTCTCATCTGCGTTTCTGCTTCGTAGAGCCAAGAAAATGCTCCGCCATCCATCGGCTTGGTTTTGTCAGTTCCACTGAGCGTTGTCAAGCTTTTCGCGCTGTTACACCCACATGGCCAACTCGGCCAGCTGTTAAGAGACTAGGACAACCCACTGCTAACCAACTGTAGCTAGAAGAGCCTCCTTCACCCCATTTTGGAGACCTTGGTTCTGAGTGAAGAAAGCCGTATTTGCCCACTCCAAAGCGCCTCAACGCCATCTTCGGCTTGTGCCCTTGACTTCCTCGCGCTTGCCTAGGAAGCACAGGGCACACCTCTCCCTGGTGGTCTAGTGGCTAGGATTCGGCGCTCTCACCGCCGCGGCCCGGGTTCGATTCCCGGTCAGGGAAATTCTTCTTTGCCCTGGTAGTGGCTGGGCACTCTCATCTGCGTTTCTGCTTCGTAGAGCCAAGAAAATGCTCCGCCATCCATCGGCCTGGTTTTGTCAGTTCCACTGAGCGTTGTCAAGCTTTTCGCGCTGTTACACCCACATGGCCAACTCGGCCAGCTGTTAAGAGACTAGGACAACCCACTGCTAACCAACTGTAGCTAGAAGAGCCTCCTTCACCCCATTTTGGAGACCTTGGTTCTGAGTGAAGAAAGCCGTATTTGCCCACTCCAAAGCGCCTCAACGCCATCTTCGGCTTGTGCCCTTGACTTCCTCGCGCTTGCCTAGGAAGCACAGGGCACACCTCTCCCTGGTGGTCTAGTGGCTAGGATTCGGCGCTCTCACCGCCGCGGCCCGGGTTCGATTCCCGGTCAGGGAAATTCTTCTTTGCCCTGGTAGTGGCTGGGCACTCTCATCTGCGTTTCTGCTTCGTAGAGCCAAGAAAATGCTCCGCCATCCATCGGCCTGGTTTTGTCAGTTCCACTGAGCGTTGTCAAGCTTTTCGCGCTGTTACACCCACATGGCCAACTCGGCCAGCTGTTAAGAGACTAGGACAACCCACTGCTAACCAACTGTAGCTAGAAGAGCCTCCTTCACCCCATTTTGGAGACCTTGGTTCTGAGTGAAGAAAGCCGTATTTGCCCACTCCAAAGCGCCTCAACGCCATCTTCGGCTTGTGCCCTTGACTTCCTCGCGCTTGCCTAGGAAGCACAGGGCACACCTCTCCCTGGTGGTCTAGTGGCTAGGATTCGGCGCTCTCACCGCCGCGGCCCGGGTTCGATTCCCGGTCAGGGAAATTCTTCTTTGCCCTGGTAGTAGCTGGGCACTCTCATCTGCGTTTCTGCTTCGTAGAGCCAAGAAAATGCTCCGCCATCCATCGGCCTGGTTTTGTCAGTTCCACTGAGCGTTGTCAAGCTTTTCGCGCTGTTACACCCACATGGCCAACTCGGCCAGCTGTTAAGAGACTAGGACAACCCACTGCTAACCAACTGTAGCTAGAAGAGCCTCCTTCACCCCATTTTGGAGACCTTGGTTCTGAGTGAAGAAAGCCGTATTTGCCCACTCCAAAGCGCCTCAACGCCATCTTCGGCTTGTGCCCTTGACTTCCTCGCGCTTGCCTAGGAAGCACAGGGCACACCTCTCCCTGGTGGTCTAGTGGCTAGGATTCGGCGCTCTCACCGCCGCGGCCCGGGTTCGATTCCCGGTCAGGGAAATTCTTCTTTGCCCTGGTAGTAGCTGGGCACTCTCATCTGCGTTTCTGCTTCGTAGAGCCAAGAAAATGCTCCGCCATCCATCGGCTTGGTTTTGTCAGTTCCACTGAGCGTTGTCAAGCTTTTCGCGCTGTTACACCCACATGGCCAACTCGGCCAGCTGTTAAGAGACTAGGACAACCCACTGCTAACCAACTGTAGCTAGAAGAGCCTCCTTCACCCCATTTTGGAGACCTTGGTTCTGAGTGAAGAAAGCCGTATTTGCCCACTCCAAAGCGCCTCAACGCCATCTTCGGCTTGTGCCCTTGACTTCCTCGCGCTTGCCTAGGAAGCACAGGGCACACCTCTCCCTGGTGGTCTAGTGGCTAGGATTCGGCGCTCTCACCGCCGCGGCCCGGGTTCGATTCCCGGTCAGGGAAATTCTTCTTTGCCCTGGTAGTAGCTGGGCACTCTCATCTGCGTTTCTGCTTCGTAGAGCCAAGAAAATGCTCCGCCATCCATCGGCTTGGTTTTGTCAGTTCCACTGAGCGTTGTCAAGCTTTTCGCGCTGTTACACCCACATGGCCAACTCTGCCAGCTGTTAAGAGACTAGGACAACCCACTGCTAACCAACTGTAGCTAGAAGAGCCTCCTTCACCCCATTTTGGAGACCTTGGTTCTGAGTGAAGAAAGCCGTATTTGCCCACTCCAAAGCGCCTCAACGCCATCTTCGGCTTGTGCCCTTGACTTCCTCGCGCTTGCCTAGGAAGCACAGGGCACACCTCTCCCTGGTGGTCTAGTGGCTAGGATTCGACGCTCTCACCGCCGCGGCCCGGGTTCGATTCCCGGTCAGGGAAATTCTTCTTTGCCCTGGTAGTGGCTGGGCACTCTCATCTGCGTTTCTGCTTCGTAGAGCCAAGAAAATGCTCCGCCATCCATCGGCCTGGTTTTGTCAGTTCCACTGAGCGTTGTCAAGCTTTTCGCGCTGTTACACCCACATGGCCAACTCGGCCAGCTGTTAAGAGACTAGGACAACCCACTGCTAACCAACTGTAGCTAGAAGAGCCTCCTTCACCCCATTTTGGAGACCTTGGTTCTGAGTGAAGAAAGCCGTATTTGCCCACTCCAAAGCGCCTCAACGCCATCTTCGGCTTGTGCCCTTGACTTCCTCGCGCTTGCCTAGGAAGCACAGGGCACACCTCTCCCTGGTGGTCTAGTGGCTAGGATTCGGCGCTCTCACCGCCGCGGCCCGGGTTCGATTCCCGGTCAGGGAAATTCTTCTTTGCCCTGGTAGTAGCTGGGCACTCTCATCTGCGTTTCTGCTTCGTAGAGCCAAGAAAATGCTCCGCCATCCATCGGCTTGGTTTTGTCAGTTCCACTGAGCGTTGTCAAGCATTTCGCGCTGTTACACCCACATGGCCAACTCGGCCAGCTGTTAAGAGACTAGGACAACCCACTGCTAACCAACTGTAGCTAGAAGAGCCTCCTTCACCCCATTTTGGAGACCTTGGTTCTGAGTGAAGAAAGCCGTATTTGCCCACTCCAAAGCGCCTCAACGCCATCTTCGGCTTGTGCCCTTGACTTCCTCGCGCTTGCCTAGGAAGCACAGGGCACACCTCTCCCTGGTGGTCTAGTGGCTAGGATTCGGCGCTCTCACCGCCGCGGCCCGGGTTCGATTCCCGGTCAGGGAAATTCTTCTTTGCCCTGGTAGTGGCTGGGCACTCTCATCTGCGTTTCTGCTTCGTAGAGCCAAGAAAATGCTCCGCCATCCATCGGCCTGGTTTTGTCAGTTCCACTGAGCGTTGTCAAGCTTTTCGCGCTGTTACACCCACATGGCCAACTCGGCCAGCTGTTAAGAGACTAGGACAACCCACTGCTAACCAACTGTAGCTAGAAGAGCCTCCTTCACCCCATTTTGGAGACCTTGGTTCTGAGTGAAGAAAGCCGTATTTGCCCACTCCAAAGCGCCTCAACGCCATCTTCGGCTTGTGCCCTTGACTTCCTCGCGCTTGCCTAGGAAGCACAGGGCACACCTCTCCCTGGTGGTCTAGTGGCTAGGATTCGGCGCTCTCACCGCCGCGGCCCGGGTTTGATTCCCGGTCAGGGAAATTCTTCTTTGCCCTGGTAGTAGCTGGGCACTCTCATCTGCGTTTCTGCTTCGTAGAGCCAAGAAAATGCTCCGCCATCCATCGGCTTGGTTTTGTCAGTTCCACTGAGCGTTGTCAAGCTTTTCGCGCTGTTACACCCACATGGCCAACTCGGCCAGCTGTTAAGAGACTAGGACAACCCACTGCTAACCAACTGTAGCTAGAAGAGCCTCCTTCACCCCATTTTGGAGACCTTGGTTCTGAGTGAAGAAAGCCGTATTTGCCCACTCCAAAGCGCCTCAACGCCATCTTCGGCTTGTGCCCTTGACTTCCTCGCGCTTGCCTAGGAAGCACAGGGCACACCTCTCCCTGGTGGTCTAGTGGCTAGGATTCGGCGCTCTCACCGCCGCGGCCCGGGTTCGATTCCCGGTCAGGGAAATTCTTCTTTGCCCTGGTAGTGGCTGGGCACTCTCATCTGCGTTTCTGCTTCGTAGAGCCAAGAAAATGCTCCGCCATCCATCGGCCTGGTTTTGTCAGTTCCACTGAGCGTTGTCAAGCTTTTCGCGCTGTTACACCCACATGGCCAACTCGGCCAGCTGTTAAGAGACTAGGACAACCCACTGCTAACCAACTGTAGCTAGAAGAGCCTCCTTCACCCCATTTTGGAGACCTTGGTTCTGAGTGAAGAAAGCCGTATTTGCCCACTCCAAAGCGCCTCAACGCCATCTTCGGCTTGTGCCCTTGACTTCCTCGCGCTTGCCTAGGAAGCACAGGGCACACCTCTCCCTGGTGGTCTAGTGGCTAGGATTCGGCGCTCTCACCGCCGCGGCCCGGGTTCGATTCCCGGTCAGGGAAATTCTTCTTTGCCCTGGTAGTAGCTGGGCACTCTCATCTGCGTTTCTGCTTCGTAGAGCCAAGAAAATGCTCCGCCATCCATCGGCTTGGTTTTGTCAGTTCCACTGAGCGTTGTCAAGCTTTTCGCGCTGTTACACCCACATGGCCAACTCGGCCAGCTGTTAAGAGACTAGGACAACCCACTGCTAACCAACTGTAGCTAGAAGAGCCTCCTTCACCCCATTTTGGAGACCTTGGTTCTGAGTGAAGAAAGCCGTATTTGCCCACTCCAAAGCGCCTCAACGCCATCTTCGGCTTGTGCCCTTGACTTCCTCGCGCTTGCCTAGGAAGCACAGGGCACACCTCTCCCTGGTGGTCTAGTGGCTAGGATTCGGCGCTCTCACCGCCGCGGCCCGGGTTCGATTCCCGGTCAGGGAAATTCTTCTTTGCCCTGGTAGTGGCTGGGCACTCTCATCTGCGTTTCTGCTTCGTAGAGCCAAGAAAATGCTCCGCCATCCATCGGCCTGGTTTTGTCAGTTCCACTGAGCGTTGTCAAGCTTTTCGCGCTGTTACACCCACATGGCCAACTCGGCCAGCTGTTAAGAGACTAGGACAACCCACTGCTAACCAACTGTAGCTAGAAGAGCCTCCTTCACCCCATTTTGGAGACCTTGGTTCTGAGTGAAGAAAGCCGTATTTGCCCACTCCAAAGCGCCTCAACGCCATCTTCGGCTTGTGCCCTTGACTTCCTCGCGCTTGCCTAGGAAGCACAGGGCACACCTCTCCCTGGTGGTCTAGTGGCTAGGATTCGGCGCTCTCACCGCCGCGGCCCGGGTTCGATTCCCGGTCAGGGAAATTCTTCTTTGCCCTGGTAGTAGCTGGGCACTCTCATCTGCGTTTCTGCTTCGTAGAGCCAAGAAAATGCTCCGCCATCCATCGGCTTGGTTTTGTCAGTTCCACTGAGCGTTGTCAAGCTTTTCGCGCTGTTACACCCACATGGCCAACTCGGCCAGCTGTTAAGAGACTAGGACAACCCACTGCTAACCAACTGTAGCTAGAAGAGCCTCCTTCACCCCATTTTGGAGACCTTGGTTCTGAGTGAAGAAAGCCGTATTTGCCCACTCCAAAGCGCCTCAACGCCATCTTCGGCTTGTGCCCTTGACTTCCTCGCGCTTGCCTAGGAAGCACAGGGCACACCTCTCCCTGGTGGTCTAGTGGCTAGGATTCGGCGCTCTCACCGCCGCGGCCCGGGTTCGATTCCCGGTCAGGGAAATTCTTCTTTGCCCTGGTAGTAGCTGGGCACTCTCATCTGCGTTTCTGCTTCGTAGAGCCAAGAAAATGCTCCGCCATCCATCGGCTTGGTTTTGTCAGTTCCACTGAGCGTTGTCAAGCTTTTCGCGCTGTTACACCCACATGGCCAACTCGGCCAGCTGTTAAGAGACTAGGACAACCCACTGCTAACCAACTGTAGCTAGAAGAGCCTCCTTCACCCCATTTTGGAGACCTTGGTTCTGAGTGAAGAAAGCCGTATTTGCCCACTCCAAAGCGCCTCAACGCCATCTTCGGCTTGTGCCCTTGACTTCCTCGCGCTTGCCTAGGAAGCACAGGGCACACCTCTCCCTGGTGGTCTAGTGGCTAGGATTCGGCGCTCTCACCGCCGCGGCCCGGGTTCGATTCCCGGTCAGGGAAATTCTTCTTTGCCCTGGTAGTGGCTGGGCACTCTCATCTGCGTTTCTGCTTCGTAGAGCCAAGAAAATGCTCCGCCATCCATCGGCCTGGTTTTGTCAGTTCCACTGAGCGTTGTCAAGCTTTTCGCGCTGTTACACCCACATGGCCAACTCGGCCAGCTGTTAAGAGACTAGGACAACCCACTGCTAACCAACTGTAGCTAGAAGAGCCTCCTTCACCCCATTTTGGAGACCTTGGTTCTGAGTGAAGAAAGCCGTATTTGCCCACTCCAAAGCGCCTCAACGCCATCTTCGGCTTGTGCCCTTGACTTCCTCGCGCTTGCCTAGGAAGCACAGGGCACACCTCTCCCTGGTGGTCTAGTGGCTAGGATTCGGCGCTCTCACCGCCGCGGCCCGGGTTCGATTCCCGGTCAGGGAAATTCTTCTTTGCCCTGGTAGTGGCTGGGCACTCTCATCTGCGTTTCTGCTTCGTAGAGCCAAGAAAATGCTCCGCCATCCATCGGCCTGGTTTTGTCAGTTCCACTGAGCGTTGTCAAGCTTTTCGCGCTGTTACACCCACATGGCCAACTCGGCCAGCTGTTAAGAGACTAGGACAACCCACTGCTAACCAACTGTAGCTAGAAGAGCCTCCTTCACCCCATTTTGGAGACCTTGGTTCTGAGTGAAGAAAGCCGTATTTGCCCACTCCAAAGCGCCTCAACGCCATCTTCGGCTTGTGCCCTTGACTTCCTCGCGCTTGCCTAGGAAGCACAGGGCACACCTCTCCCTGGTGGTCTAGTGGCTAGGATTCGGCGCTCTCACCGCCGCGGCCCGGGTTCGATTCCCAGTCAGGGAAATTCTTCTTTGCCCTGGTAGTAGCTGGGCACTCTCATCTGCGTTTCTGCTTCGTAGAGCCAAGAAAATGCTCCGCCATCCATCGGCTTGGTTTTGTCAGTTCCACTGAGCGTTGTCAAGCTTTTCGCGCTGTTACACCCACATGGCCAACTCGGCCAGCTGTTAAGAGACTAGGACAACCCACTGCTAACCAACTGTAGCTAGAAGAGCCTCCTTCACCCCATTTTGGAGACCTTGGTTCTGAGTGAAGAAAGCCGTATTTGCCCACTCCAAAGCGCCTCAACGCCATCTTCGGCTTGTGCCCTTGACTTCCTCGCGCTTGCCTAGGAAGCACAGGGCACACCTCTCCCTGGTGGTCTAGTGGCTAGGATTCGGCGCTCTCACCGCCGCGGCCCGGGTTCGATTCCCGGTCAGGGAAATTCTTCTTTGCCCTGGTAGTGGCTGGGCACTCTCATCTGCGTTTCTGCTTCGTAGAGCCAAGAAAATGCTCCGCCATCCATCGGCCTGGTTTTGTCAGTTCCACTGAGCGTTGTCAAGCTTTTCGCGCTGTTACACCCACATGGCCAACTCGGCCAGCTGTTAAGAGACTAGGACAACCCACTGCTAACCAACTGTAGCTAGAAGAGCCTCCTTCACCCCATTTTGGAGACCTTGGTTCTGAGTGAAGAAAGCCGTATTTGCCCACTCCAAAGCGCCTCAACGCCATCTTCGGCTTGTGCCCTTGACTTCCTCGCGCTTGCCTAGGAAGCACAGGGCACACCTCTCCCTGGTGGTCTAGTGGCTAGGATTCGGCGCTCTCACCGCCGCGGCCCGGGTTCGATTCCCGGTCAGGGAAATTCTTCTTTGCCCTGGTAGTAGCTGGGCACTCTCATCTGCGTTTCTGCTTCGTAGAGCCAAGAAAATGCTCCGCCATCCATCGGCTTGGTTTTGTCAGTTCCACTGAGCGTTGTCAAGCTTTTCGCGCTGTTACACCCACATGGCCAACTCGGCCAGCTGTTAAGAGACTAGGACAACCCACTGCTAACCAACTGTAGCTAGAAGAGCCTCCTTCACCCCATTTTGGAGACCTTGGTTCTGAGTGAAGAAAGCCGTATTTGCCCACTCCAAAGCGCCTCAACGCCATCTTCGGCTTGTGCCCTTGACTTCCTCGCGCTTGCCTAGGAAGAGACTAGGACAACCCACTGCTAACCAACTGTAGCTAGAAGAGCCTCCTTCACCCCATTTTGGAGACCTTGGTTCTGAGTGAAGAAAGCCGTATTTGCCCACTCCAAAGCGCCTCAACGCCATCTTCGGCTTGTGCCCTTGACTTCCTCGCGTTTGCCTAGGAAGCACAGGGCACACCTCTCCCTGGTGGTCTAGTGGCTAGGATTCGGCGCTCTCACCGCCGCGGCCCGGGTTCGATTCATCTGCGTTTCTGCTTCGTAGAGCCAAGAAAATGCTCCGCCATCCATCGGCTTGGTTTTGTCAGTTCCACTGAGCGTTGTCAAGCTTTTCGCGCTGTTACACCCACATGGCCAACTCGGCCAGCTGTTAAGAGACTAGGACAACCCACTGCTAACCAACTGTAGCTAGAAGAGCCTCCTTCACCCCATTTTGGAGACCTTGGTTCTGAGTGAAGAAAGCCGTATTTGCCCACTCCAAAGCGCCTCAACGCCATCTTCGGCTTGTGCCCTTGACTTCCTCGCGCTTGCCTAGGAAGCACAGGGCACACCTCTCCCTGGTGGTCTAGTGGCTAGGATTCGGCGCTCTCACCGCCGCGGCCCGGGTTCGATTCCCGGTCAGGGAAATTCTTCTTTGCCCTGGTAGTGGCTGGGCACTCTCATCTGCGTTTCTGCTTCGTAGAGCCAAGAAAATGCTCCGCCATCCATCGGCCTGGTTTTGTCAGTTCCACTGAGCGTTGTCAAGCTTTTCGCGCTGTTACACCCACATGGCCAACTCGGCCAGCTGTTAAGAGACTAGGACAACCCACTGCTAACCAACTGTAGCTAGAAGAGCCTCCTTCACCCCATTTTGGAGACCTTGGTTCTGAGTGAAGAAAGCCGTATTTGCCCACTCCAAAGCGCCTCAACGCCATCTTCGGCTTGTGCCCTTGACTTCCTCACGCTTGCCTAGGAAGCACAGGGCACACCTCTCCCTGGTGGTCTAGTGGCTAGGATTCGGCGCTCTCACCGCCGCGGCCCGGGTTCGATTCCCGGTCAGGGAAATTCTTCTTTGCCCTGGTAGTAGCTGGGCACTCTCATCTGCGTTTCTGCTTCGTAGAGCCAAGAAAATGCTCCGCCATCCATCGGCTTGGTTTTGTCAGTTCCACTGAGCGTTGTCAAGCTTTTCGCGCTGTTACACCCACATGGCCAACTCGGCCAGCTGTTAAGAGACTAGGACAACCCACTGCTAACCAACTGTAGCTAGAAGAGCCTCCTTCACCCCATTTTGGAGACCTTGGTTCTGAGTGAAGAAAGCCGTATTTGCCCACTCCAAAGCGCCTCAACGCCATCTTCGGCTTGTGCCCTTGACTTCCTCGCGCTTGCCTAGGAAGCACAGGGCACACCTCTCCCTGGTGGTCTAGTGGCTAGGATTCGGCGCTCTCACCGCCGCGGCCCGGGTTCGATTCCCGGTCAGGGAAATTCTTCTTTGCCCTGGTAGTGGCTGGGCACTCTCATCTGCGTTTCTGCTTCGTAGAGCCAAGAAAATGCTCCGCCATCCATCGGCCTGGTTTTGTCAGTTCCACTGAGCGTTGTCAAGCTTTTCGCGCTGTTACACCCACATGGCCAACTCGGCCAGCTGTTAAGAGACTAGGACAACCCACTGCTAACCAACTGTAGCTAGAAGAGCCTCCTTCACCCCATTTTGGAGACCTTGGTTCTGAGTGAAGAAAGCCGTATTTGCCCACTCCAAAGCGCCTCAACGCCATCTTCGGCTTGTGCCCTTGACTTCCTCGCGCTTGCCTAGGAAGCACAGGGCACACCTCTCCCTGGTGGTCTAGTGGCTAGGATTCGGCGCTCTCACCGCCGCGGCCCGGGTTCGATTCCCGGTCAGGGAAATTCTTCTTTGCCCTGGTAGTAGCTGGGCACTCTCATCTGCGTTTCTGCTTCGTAGAGCCAAGAAAATGCTCCGCCATCCATCGGCTTGGTTTTGTCAGTTCCACTGAGCGTTGTCAAGCTTTTCGCGCTGTTACACCCACATGGCCAACTCGGCCAGCTGTTAAGAGACTAGGACAACCCACTGCTAACCAACTGTAGCTAGAAGAGCCTCCTTCACCCCATTTTGGAGACCTTGGTTCTGAGTGAAGAAAGCCGTATTTGCCCACTCCAAAGCGCCTCAACGCCATCTTCGGCTTGTGCCCTTGACTTCCTCGCGCTTGCCTAGGAAGCACAGGGCACACCTCTCCCTGGTGGTCTAGTGGCTAGGATTCGGCGCTCTCACCGCCGCGGCCCGGGTTCGATTCCCGGTCAGGGAAATTCTTCTTTGCCCTGGTAGTGGCTGGGCACTCTCATCTGCGTTTCTGCTTCGTAGAGCCAAGAAAATGCTCCGCCATCCATCGGCCTGGTTTTGTCAGTTCCACTGAGCGTTGTCAAGCTTTTCGCGCTGTTACACCCACATGGCCAACTCGGCCAGCTGTTAAGAGACTAGGACAACCCACTGCTAACCAACTGTAGCTAGAAGAGCCTCCTTCACCCCATTTTGGAGACCTTGGTTCTGAGTGAAGAAAGCCGTATTTGCCCACTCCAAAGCGCCTCAACGCCATCTTCGGCTTGTGCCCTTGACTTCCTCGCGCTTGCCTAGGAAGCACAGGGCACACCTCTCCCTGGTGGTCTAGTGGCTAGGATTCGGCGCTCTCACCGCCGCGGCCCGGGTTCGATTCCCGGTCAGGGAAATTCTTCTTTGCCCTGGTAGTAGCTGGGCACTCTCATCTGCGTTTCTGCTTCGTAGAGCCAAGAAAATGCTCCGCCATCCATCGGCTTGGTTTTGTCAGTTCCACTGAGCGTTGTCAAGCTTTTCGCGCTGTTACACCCACATGGCCAACTCGGCCAGCTGTTAAGAGACTAGGACAACCCACTGCTAACCAACTGTAGCTAGAAGAGCCTCCTTCACCCCATTTTGGAGACCTTGGTTCTGAGTGAAGAAAGCCGTATTTGCCCACTCCAAAGCGCCTCAACGCCATCTTCGGCTTGTGCCCTTGACTTCCTCGCGCTTGCCTAGGAAGCACAGGGCACACCTCTCCCTGGTGGTCTAGTGGCTAGGATTCGGCGCTCTCACCGCCGCGGCCCGGGTTCGATTCCCGGTCAGGGAAATTCTTCTTTGCCCTGGTAGTGGCTGGGCACTCTCATCTGCGTTTCTGCTTCGTAGAGCCAAGAAAATGCTCCGCCATCCATCGGCCTGGTTTTGTCAGTTCCACTGAGCGTTGTCAAGCTTTTCGCGCTGTTACACCCACATGGCCAACTCGGCCAGCTGTTAAGAGACTAGGACAACCCACTGCTAACCAACTGTAGCTAGAAGAGCCTCCTTCACCCCATTTTGGAGACCTTGGTTCTGAGTGAAGAAAGCCGTATTTGCCCACTCCAAAGCGCCTCAACGCCATCTTCGGCTTGTGCCCTTGACTTCCTCGCGCTTGCCTAGGAAGCACAGGGCACACCTCTCCCTGGTGGTCTAGTGGCTAGGATTCGGCGCTCTCACCGCCGCGGCCCGGGTTCGATTCCCGGTCAGGGAAATTCTTCTTTGCCCTGGTAGTAGCTGGGCACTCTCATCTGCGTTTCTGCTTCGTAGAGCCAAGAAAATGCTCCGCCATCCATCGGCTTGGTTTTGTCAGTTCCACTGAGCGTTGTCAAGCTTTTCGCGCTGTTACACCCACATGGCCAACTCGGCCAGCTGTTAAGAGACTAGGACAACCCACTGCTAACCAACTGTAGCTAGAAGAGCCTCCTTCACCCCATTTTGGAGACCTTGGTTCTGAGTGAAGAAAGCCGTATTTGCCCACTCCAAAGCGCCTCAACGCCATCTTCGGCTTGTGCCCTTGACTTCCTCGCGCTTGCCTAGGAAGCACAGGGCACACCTCTCCCTGGTGGTCTAGTGGCTAGGATTCGGCGCTCTCACCGCCGCGGCCCGGGTTCGATTCCCGGTCAGGGAAATTCTTCTTTGCCCTGGTAGTGGCTGGGCACTCTCATCTGCGTTTCTGCTTCGTAGAGCCAAGAAAATGCTCCGCCATCCATCAGCCTGGTTTTGTCAGTTCCACTGAGCGTTGTCAAGCTTTTCGCGCTGTTACACCCACATGGCCAACTCGGCCAGCTGTTAAGAGACTAGGACAACCCACTGCTAACCAACTGTAGCTAGAAGAGCCTCCTTCACCCCATTTTGGAGACCTTGGTTCTGAGTGAAGAAAGCCGTATTTGCCCACTCCAAAGCGCCTCAACGCCATCTTCGGCTTGTGCCCTTGACTTCCTCGCGCTTGCCTAGGAAGCACAGGGCACACCTCTCCCTGGTGGTCTAGTGGCTAGGATTCGGCGCTCTCACCGCCGCGGCCCGGGTTCGATTCCCGGTCAGGGAAATTCTTCTTTGCCCTGGTAGTAGCTGGGCACTCTCATCTGCGTTTCTGCTTCGTAGAGCCAAGAAAATGCTCCGCCATCCATCGGCTTGGTTTTGTCAGTTCCACTGAGCGTTGTCAAGCTTTTCGCGCTGTTACACCCACATGGCCAACTCGGCCAGCTGTTAAGAGACTAGGACAACCCACTGCTAACCAACTGTAGCTAGAAGAGCCTCCTTCACCCCATTTTGGAGACCTTGGTTCTGAGTGAAGAAAGCCGTATTTGCCCACTCCAAAGCGCCTCAACGCCATCTTCGGCTTGTGCCCTTGACTTCCTCGCGCTTGCCTAGGAAGCACAGGGCACACCTCTCCCTGGTGGTCTAGTGGCTAGGATTCGGCGCTCTCACCGCCGCGGCCCGGGTTCGATTCCCGGTCAGGGAAATTCTTCTTTGCCCTGGTAGTGGCTGGGCACTCTCATCTGCGTTTCTGCTTCGTAGAGCCAAGAAAATGCTCCGCCATCCATCGGCCTGGTTTTGTCAGTTCCACTGAGCGTTGTCAAGCTTTTCGCGCTGTTACACCCACATGGCCAACTCGGCCAGCTGTTAAGAGACTAGGACAACCCACTGCTAACCAACTGTAGCTAGAAGAGCCTCCTTCACCCCATTTTGGAGACCTTGGTTCTGAGTGAAGAAAGCCGTATTTGCCCACTCCAAAGCGCCTCAACGCCATCTTCGGCTTGTGCCCTTGACTTCCTCACGCTTGCCTAGGAAGCACAGGGCACACCTCTCCCTGGTGGTCTAGTGGCTAGGATTCGGCGCTCTCACCGCCGCGGCCCGGGTTCGATTCCCGGTCAGGGAAATTCTTCTTTGCCCTGGTAGTAGCTGGGCACTCTCATCTGCGTTTCTGCTTCGTAGAGCCAAGAAAATGCTCCGCCATCCATCGGCTTGGTTTTGTCAGTTCCACTGAGCGTTGTCAAGCTTTTCGCGCTGTTACACCCACATGGCCAACTCGGCCAGCTGTTAAGAGACTAGGACAACCCACTGCTAACCAACTGTAGCTAGAAGAGCCTCCTTCACCCCATTTTGGAGACCTTGGTTCTGAGTGAAGAAAGCCGTATTTGCCCACTCCAAAGCGCCTCAACGCCATCTTCGGCTTGTGCCCTTGACTTCCTCGCGCTTGCCTAGGAAGCACAGGGCACACCTCTCCCTGGTGGTCTAGTGGCTAGGATTCGGCGCTCTCACCGCCGCGGCCCGGGTTCGATTCCCGGTCAGGGAAATTCTTCTTTGCCCTGGTAGTGGCTGGGCACTCTCATCTGCGTTTCTGCTTCGTAGAGCCAAGAAAATGCTCCGCCATCCATCGGCCTGGTTTTGTCAGTTCCACTGAGCGTTGTCAAGCTTTTCGCGCTGTTACACCCACATGGCCAACTCGGCCAGCTGTTAAGAGACTAGGACAACCCACTGCTAACCAACTGTAGCTAGAAGAGCCTCCTTCACCCCATTTTGGAGACCTTGGTTCTGAGTGAAGAAAGCCGTATTTGCCCACTCCAAAGCGCCTCAACGCCATCTTCGGCTTGTGCCCTTGACTTCCTCGCGCTTGCCTAGGAAGCACAGGGCACACCTCTCCCTGGTGGTCTAGTGGCTAGGATTCGGCGCTCTCACCGCCGCGGCCCGGGTTCGATTCCCGGTCAGGGAAATTCTTCTTTGCCCTGGTAGTAGCTGGGCACTCTCATCTGCGTTTCTGCTTCGTAGAGCCAAGAAAATGCTCCGCCATCCATCGGCTTGGTTTTGTCAGTTCCACTGAGCGTTGTCAAGCTTTTCGCGCTGTTACACCCACATGGCCAACTCGGCCAGCTGTTAAGAGACTAGGACAACCCACTGCTAACCAACTGTAGCTAGAAGAGCCTCCTTCACCCCATTTTGGAGACCTTGGTTCTGAGTGAAGAAAGCCGTATTTGCCCACTCCAAAGCGCCTCAACGCCATCTTCGGCTTGTGCCCTTGACTTCCTCGCGCTTGCCTAGGAAGCACAGGGCACACCTCTCCCTGGTGGTCTAGTGGCTAGGATTCGGCGCTCTCACCGCCGCGGCCCGGGTTCGATTCCCGGTCAGGGAAATTCTTCTTTGCCCTGGTAGTGGCTGGGCACTCTCATCTGCGTTTCTGCTTCGTAGAGCCAAGAAAATGCTCCGCCATCCATCGGCCTGGTTTTGTCAGTTCCACTGAGCGTTGTCAAGCTTTTCGCGCTGTTACACCCACATGGCCAACTCGGCCAGCTGTTAAGAGACTAGGACAACCCACTGCTAACCAACTGTAGCTAGAAGAGCCTCCTTCACCCCATTTTGGAGACCTTGGTTCTGAGTGAAGAAAGCCGTATTTGCCCACTCCAAAGCGCCTCAACGCCATCTTCGGCTTGTGCCCTTGACTTCCTCGCGCTTGCCTAGGAAGCACAGGGCACACCTCTCCCTGGTGGTCTAGTGGCTAGGATTCGGCGCTCTCACCGCCGCGGCCCGGGTTCGATTCCCGGTCAGGGAAATTCTTCTTTGCCCTGGTAGTAGCTGGGCACTCTCATCTGCGTTTCTGCTTCGTAGAGCCAAGAAAATGCTCCGCCATCCATCGGCTTGGTTTTGTCAGTTCCACTGAGCGTTGTCAAGCTTTTCGCGCTGTTACACCCACATGGCCAACTCGGCCAGCTGTTAAGAGACTAGGACAACCCACTGCTAACCAACTGTAGCTAGAAGAGCCTCCTTCACCCCATTTTGGAGACCTTGGTTCTGAGTGAAGAAAGCCGTATTTGCCCACTCCAAAGCGCCTCAACGCCATCTTCGGCTTGTGCCCTTGACTTCCTCGCGCTTGCCTAGGAAGCACAGGGCACACCTCTCCCTGGTGGTCTAGTGGCTAGGATTCGGCGCTCTCACCGCCGCGGCCCGGGTTCGATTCCCGGTCAGGGAAATTCTTCTTTGCCCTGGTAGTGGCTGGGCACTCTCATCTGCGTTTCTGCTTCGTAGAGCCAAGAAAATGCTCCGCCATCCATCGGCCTGGTTTTGTCAGTTCCACTGAGCGTTGTCAAGCTTTTCGCGCTGTTACACCCACATGGCCAACTCGGCCAGCTGTTAAGAGACTAGGACAACCCACTGCTAACCAACTGTAGCTAGAAGAGCCTCCTTCACCCCATTTTGGAGACCTTGGTTCTGAGTGAAGAAAGCCGTATTTGCCCACTCCAAAGCGCCTCAACGCCATCTTCGGCTTGTGCCCTTGACTTCCTCGCGCTTGCCTAGGAAGCACAGGGCACACCTCTCCCTGGTGGTCTAGTGGCTAGGATTCGGCGCTCTCACCGCCGCGGCCCGGGTTCGATTCCCGGTCAGGGAAATTCTTCTTTGCCCTGGTAGTAGCTGGGCACTCTCATCTGCGTTTCTGCTTCGTAGAGCCAAGAAAATGCTCCGCCATCCATCGGCTTGGTTTTGTCAGTTCCACTGAGCGTTGTCAAGCTTTTCGCGCTGTTACACCCACATGGCCAACTCGGCCAGCTGTTAAGAGACTAGGACAACCCACTGCTAACCAACTGTAGCTAGAAGAGCCTCCTTCACCCCATTTTGGAGACCTTGGTTCTGAGTGAAGAAAGCCGTATTTGCCCACTCCAAAGCGCCTCAACGCCATCTTCGGCTTGTGCCCTTGACTTCCTCGCGCTTGCCTAGGAAGCACAGGGCACACCTCTCCCTGGTGGTCTAGTGGCTAGGATTCGGCGCTCTCACCGCCGCGGCCCGGGTTCGATTCCCGGTCAGGGAAATTCTTCTTTGCCCTGGTAGTGGCTGGGCACTCTCATCTGCGTTTCTGCTTCGTAGAGCCAAGAAAATGCTCCGCCATCCATCAGCCTGGTTTTGTCAGTTCCACTGAGCGTTGTCAAGCTTTTCGCGCTGTTACACCCACATGGCCAACTCGGCCAGCTGTTAAGAGACTAGGACAACCCACTGCTAACCAACTGTAGCTAGAAGAGCCTCCTTCACCCCATTTTGGAGACCTTGGTTCTGAGTGAAGAAAGCCGTATTTGCCCACTCCAAAGCGCCTCAACGCCATCTTCGGCTTGTGCCCTTGACTTCCTCGCGCTTGCCTAGGAAGCACAGGGCACACCTCTCCCTGGTGGTCTAGTGGCTAGGATTCGGCGCTCTCACCGCCGCGGCCCGGGTTCGATTCCCGGTCAGGGAAATTCTTCTTTGCCCTGGTAGTAGCTGGGCACTCTCATCTGCGTTTCTGCTTCGTAGAGCCAAGAAAATGCTCCGCCATCCATCGGCTTGGTTTTGTCAGTTCCACTGAGCGTTGTCAAGCTTTTCGCGCTGTTACACCCACATGGCCAACTCGGCCAGCTGTTAAGAGACTAGGACAACCCACTGCTAACCAACTGTAGCTAGAAGAGCCTCCTTCACCCCATTTTGGAGACCTTGGTTCTGAGTGAAGAAAGCCGTATTTGCCCACTCCAAAGCGCCTCAACGCCATCTTCGGCTTGTGCCCTTGACTTCCTCGCGCTTGCCTAGGAAGCACAGGGCACACCTCTCCCTGGTGGTCTAGTGGCTAGGATTCGGCGCTCTCACCGCCGCGGCCCGGGTTCGATTCCCGGTCAGGGAAATTCTTCTTTGCCCTGGTAGTGGCTGGGCACTCTCATCTGCGTTTCTGCTTCGTAGAGCCAAGAAAATGCTCCGCCATCCATCGGCCTGGTTTTGTCAGTTCCACTGAGCGTTGTCAAGCTTTTCGCGCTGTTACACCCACATGGCCAACTCGGCCAGCTGTTAAGAGACTAGGACAACCCACTGCTAACCAACTGTAGCTAGAAGAGCCTCCTTCACCCCATTTTGGAGACCTTGGTTCTGAGTGAAGAAAGCCGTATTTGCCCACTCCAAAGCGCCTCAACGCCATCTTCGGCTTGTGCCCTTGACTTCCTCGCGCTTGCCTAGGAAGCACAGGGCACACCTCTCCCTGGTGGTCTAGTGGCTAGGATTCGGCGCTCTCACCGCCGCGGCCCGGGTTCGATTCCCGGTCAGGGAAATTCTTCTTTGCCCTGGTAGTAGCTGGGCACTCTCATCTGCGTTTCTGCTTCGTAGAGCCAAGAAAATGCTCCGCCATCCATCGGCTTGGTTTTGTCAGTTCCACTGAGCGTTGTCAAGCTTTTCGCGCTGTTACACCCACATGGCCAACTCGGCCAGCTGTTAAGAGACTAGGACAACCCACTGCTAACCAACTGTAGCTAGAAGAGCCTCCTTCACCCCATTTTGGAGACCTTGGTTCTGAGTGAAGAAAGCCGTATTTGCCCACTCCAAAGCGCCTCAACGCCATCTTCGGCTTGTGCCCTTGACTTCCTCGCGCTTGCCTAGGAAGCACAGGGCACACCTCTCCCTGGTGGTCTAGTGGCTAGGATTCGGCGCTCTCACCGCCGCGGCCCGGGTTCGATTCCCGGTCAGGGAAATTCTTCTTTGCCCTGGTAGTGGCTGGGCACTCTCATCTGCGTTTCTGCTTCGTAGAGCCAAGAAAATGCTCCGCCATCCATCGGCCTGGTTTTGTCAGTTCCACTGAGCGTTGTCAAGCTTTTCGCGCTGTTACACCCACATGGCCAACTCGGCCAGCTGTTAAGAGACTAGGACAACCCACTGCTAACCAACTGTAGCTAGAAGAGCCTCCTTCACCCCATTTTGGAGACCTTGGTTCTGAGTGAAGAAAGCCGTATTTGCCCACTCCAAAGCGCCTCAACGCCATCTTCGGCTTGTGCCCTTGACTTCCTCGCGCTTGCCTAGGAAGCACAGGGCACACCTCTCCCTGGTGGTCTAGTGGCTAGGATTCGGCGCTCTCACCGCCGCGGCCCGGGTTCGATTCCCGGTCAGGGAAATTCTTCTTTGCCCTGGTAGTAGCTGGGCACTCTCATCTGCGTTTCTGCTTCGTAGAGCCAAGAAAATGCTCCGCCATCCATCGGCTTGGTTTTGTCAGTTCCACTGAGCGTTGTCAAGCTTTTCGCGCTGTTACACCCACATGGCCAACTCGGCCAGCTGTTAAGAGACTAGGACAACCCACTGCTAACCAACTGTAGCTAGAAGAGCCTCCTTCACCCCATTTTGGAGACCTTGGTTCTGAGTGAAGAAAGCCGTATTTGCCCACTCCAAAGCGCCTCAACGCCATCTTCGGCTTGTGCCCTTGACTTCCTCGCGCTTGCCTAGGAAGCACAGGGCACACCTCTCCCTGGTGGTCTAGTGGCTAGGATTCGGCGCTCTCACCGCCGCGGCCCGGGTTCGATTCCCGGTCAGGGAAATTCTTCTTTGCCCTGGTAGTGGCTGGGCACTCTCATCTGCGTTTCTGCTTCGTAGAGCCAAGAAAATGCTCCGCCATCCATCGGCCTGGTTTTGTCAGTTCCACTGAGCGTTGTCAAGCTTTTCGCGCTGTTACACCCACATGGCCAACTCGGCCAGCTGTTAAGAGACTAGGACAACCCACTGCTAACCAACTGTAGCTAGAAGAGCCTCCTTCACCCCATTTTGGAGACCTTGGTTCTGAGTGAAGAAAGCCGTATTTGCCCACTCCAAAGCGCCTCAACGCCATCTTCGGCTTGTGCCCTTGACTTCCTCGCGCTTGCCTAGGAAGCACAGGGCACACCTCTCCCTGGTGGTCTAGTGGCTAGGATTCGGCGCTCTCACCGCCGCGGCCCGGGTTCGATTCCCGGTCAGGGAAATTCTTCTTTGCCCTGGTAGTGGCTGGGCACTCTCATCTGCGTTTCTGCTTCGTAGAGCCAAGAAAATGCTCCGCCATCCATCGGCCTGGTTTTGTCAGTTCCACTGAGCGTTGTCAAGCTTTTCGCGCTGTTACACCCACATGGCCAACTCGGCCAGCTGTTAAGAGACTAGGACAACCCACTGCTAACCAACTGTAGCTAGAAGAGCCTCCTTCACCCCATTTTGGAGACCTTGGTTCTGAGTGAAGAAAGCCGTATTTGCCCACTCCAAAGCGCCTCAACGCCATCTTCGGCTTGTGCCCTTGACTTCCTCGCGCTTGCCTAGGAAGCACAGGGCACACCTCTCCCTGGTGGTCTAGTGGCTAGGATTCGGCGCTCTCACCGCCGCGGCCCGGGTTCGATTCCCGGTCAGGGAAATTCTTCTTTGCCCTGGTAGTAGCTGGGCACTCTCATCTGCGTTTCTGCTTCGTAGAGCCAAGAAAATGCTCCGCCATCCATCGGCTTGGTTTTGTCAGTTCCACTGAGCGTTGTCAAGCTTTTCGCGCTGTTACACCCACATGGCCAACTCGGCCAGCTGTTAAGAGACTAGGACAACCCACTGCTAACCAACTGTAGCTAGAAGAGCCTCCTTCACCCCATTTTGGAGACCTTGGTTCTGAGTGAAGAAAGCCGTATTTGCCCACTCCAAAGCGCCTCAACGCCATCTTCGGCTTGTGCCCTTGACTTCCTCGCGCTTGCCTAGGAAGCACAGGGCACACCTCTCCCTGGTGGTCTAGTGGCTAGGATTCGGCGCTCTCACCGCCGCGGCCCGGGTTCGATTCCCGGTCAGGGAAATTCTTCTTTGCCCTGGTAGTGGCTGGGCACTCTCATCTGCGTTTCTGCTTCGTAGAGCCAAGAAAATGCTCCGCCATCCATCGGCCTGGTTTTGTCAGTTCCACTGAGCGTTGTCAAGCTTTTCGCGCTGTTACACCCACATGGCCAACTCGGCCAGCTGTTAAGAGACTAGGACAACCCACTGCTAACCAACTGTAGCTAGAAGAGCCTCCTTCACCCCATTTTGGAGACCTTGGTTCTGAGTGAAGAAAGCCGTATTTGCCCACTCCAAAGCGCCTCAACGCCATCTTCGGCTTGTGCCCTTGACTTCCTCGCGCTTGCCTAGGAAGCACAGGGCACACCTCTCCCTGGTGGTCTAGTGGCTAGGATTCGGCGCTCTCACCGCCGCGGCCCGGGTTCGATTCCCGGTCAGGGAAATTCTTCTTTGCCCTGGTAGTGGCTGGGCACTCTCATCTGCGTTTCTGCTTCGTAGAGCCAAGAAAATGCTCCGCCATCCATCGGCCTGGTTTTGTCAGTTCCACTGAGCGTTGTCAAGCTTTTCGCGCTGTTACACCCACATGGCCAACTCGGCAGCTGTTAAGAGACTAGGACAACCCACTGCTAACCAACTGTAGCTAGAAGAGCCTCCTTCACCCCATTTTGGAGACCTTGGTTCTGAGTGAAGAAAGCCGTATTTGCCCACTCCAAAGCGCCTCAACGCCATCTTCGGCTTGTGCCCTTGACTTCCTCGCGCTTGCCTAGGAAGCACAGGGCACACCTCTCCCTGGTGGTCTAGTGGCTAGGATTCGGCGCTCTCACCGCCGCGGCCCGGGTTCGATTCCCGGTCAGGGAAATTCTTCTTTGCCCTGGTAGTAGCTGGGCACTCTCATCTGCGTTTCTGCTTCGTAGAGCCAAGAAAATGCTCCGCCATCCATCGGCTTGGTTTTGTCAGTTCCACTGAGCGTTGTCAAGCTTTTCGCGCTGTTACACCCACATGGCCAACTCGGCCAGCTGTTAAGAGACTAGGACAACCCACTGCTAACCAACTGTAGCTAGAAGAGCCTCCTTCACCCCATTTTGGAGACCTTGGTTCTGAGTGAAGAAAGCCGTATTTGCCCACTCCAAAGCGCCTCAACGCCATCTTCGGCTTGTGCCCTTGACTTCCTCGCGCTTGCCTAGGAAGCACAGGGCACACCTCTCCCTGGTGGTCTAGTGGCTAGGATTCGGCGCTCTCACCGCCGCGGCCCGGGTTCGATTCCCGGTCAGGGAAATTCTTCTTTGCCCTGGTAGTGGCTGGGCACTCTCATCTGCGTTTCTGCTTCGTAGAGCCAAGAAAATGCTCCGCCATCCATCGGCCTGGTTTTGTCAGTTCCACTGAGCGTTGTCAAGCTTTTCGCGCTGTTACACCCACATGGCCAACTCGGCCAGCTGTTAAGAGACTAGGACAACCCACTGCTAACCAACTGTAGCTAGAAGAGCCTCCTTCACCCCATTTTGGAGACCTTGGTTCTGAGTGAAGAAAGCCGTATTTGCCCACTCCAAAGCGCCTCAACGCCATCTTCGGCTTGTGCCCTTGACTTCCTCGCGCTTGCCTAGGAAGCACAGGGCACACCTCTCCCTGGTGGTCTAGTGGCTAGGATTCGGCGCTCTCACCGCCGCGGCCCGGGTTCGATTCCCGGTCAGGGAAATTCTTCTTTGCCCTGGTAGTAGCTGGGCACTCTCATCTGCGTTTCTGCTTCGTAGAGCCAAGAAAATGCTCCGCCATCCATCGGCTTGGTTTTGTCAGTTCCACTGAGCGTTGTCAAGCTTTTCGCGCTGTTACACCCACATGGCCAACTCGGCCAGCTGTTAAGAGACTAGGACAACCCACTGCTAACCAACTGTAGCTAGAAGAGCCTCCTTCACCCCATTTTGGAGACCTTGGTTCTGAGTGAAGAAAGCCGTATTTGCCCACTCCAAAGCGCCTCAACGCCATCTTCGGCTTGTGCCCTTGACTTCCTCGCGCTTGCCTAGGAAGCACAGGGCACACCTCTCCCTGGTGGTCTAGTGGCTAACACTGTGCAGAGGTCGCACTACACTAACGTGTAAATAATTTAGCTGCCTGCGGTAGTGATAGGATCAGGAAAACACCACCAACCTTCTACAGGTAGCTTTAGCTGAACACTGTGCAGAGGTCGCACTACACTAACTTGTAGCTTTAGCTGAACACTGCTCAGAGGACGCACTACACTAACTTGTAGCTTTAGCTGAACACTGTGCATAGGTCGCACTACACTAACTTGTAGCTTTAGATCTTGGCCCAATCTTCCCTACCTGCCGACACCCCAAAGGAGGGAAGGCCGTGCACAGCTGCGCAACTTACGATGGACTACACTTGTGGAGAAAGCCCTGTGATCGGTGGGAGCATGTGGGCCGGCAGCACCTGCAACCTATATATCAAACAACAGCACTAATCAGTGCTTATAATGATATATAACTAAGATTTAATTATAACTTGATGGACTTGGATTAGGTAAATAGATTATTAATAATAGTCACAATATAATCAAATTCATGCCTCGTGATAAGCAACATACAGGTAAATTATATGCTTATAATAAAAATTTTATATCTTATATCCAGGTGGGTAATGACCCCCATAACAGGGAAGAGAAAACAAGGAAGAATAGTTAAAGGAGAGCAAGGAAGAGAAAGAGAGATAAAAAAGCAAAAATGTTGGGGAAAAGAGAGAAAAGAAAAGTGCACCGACATGTGAGGAATGAGGGGAAAAAACAAAAACAAAAACAGAATGAAAGGGTAGGGACCTGGGAGGTGGGGAGAGGTGAGGAAAAAGGGAACAAGGGGGAGAGAAAAAAAGAGAAAGAAGGAGGAAAGAAGAAAAGGGAAAAGGAAAAGGTAGGACAAGTAAAGAAATGAATACGAAAGAATAAAAAAGAAGGGAATATAATTGATTGGAGGGTTAGATAGGGATGATAATGAGAAAAAAGACTGAAGGATTGATGTGCAATGTGAGCATTGCTAAAAGTGAGGAGTGAATGGGGAACAGAAGAAGTGGAAAGTGAACAAGCGTGAAAAGAAACAAAAAACAACAAACAACACACCATACAAAACAAAACAGCACCGGTGATGAAAAGTATAATAAATGTTGTGAAAAGTGAAAAGTGAGAGGAACAAGTGAAAGCTGAAAAAGAGAGGGGGAGGGGGCTGTGGTGGGGGAGTGAAAGTGTGCAATGAAATGTGAATGTGGACTATGGTGCAAAGGACAATTGATAATACCCATAATTGGATTACCTTAGAGATGTAAGGCGTGTGGGCAATGTAGCAGTGTAGAAAAGACAGTATTGGGAGTTGCTCAAGATCAATTGTAGAGGGCAAAAAAAAGAAATCTAAAATAGAATTATAAAATATTTATATTACTATCAGATGTTGAAAAGAGAAA
Source organism: Lithobates clamitans (assembly GCA_037952925.1). NCBI lineage: Eukaryota > Metazoa > Chordata > Amphibia > Anura > Ranidae > Lithobates > Lithobates clamitans. The sequence goes on along the minus strand of JBBGZY010001910.1, from coordinate 363 downwards.
AAATGTATGTTATATGTGGACCATTGATGCCTAAAAAAGCAACATGGTCTAGATTTAGAGAAGTATGCGGGAATAGCCAAGATTACCTGTAACAGAGATCCTCCTCAATGAATAGGTATCCTGTTGGAATGGTGGGGATCAAATTAAGGATCCCATAGACTACCATTCACATTAAATATCAGGGGTTGGACATTGTTCGCAGCTGAAACTGGCTACAGGTGCGCACCAGCCACCCCCATCCCACCCATCCTTCCAGAGACAGTGCCGAGAGTATCGGCACTCCACGTGTAGTCCACCTGGTGTTACGGAAGACATACCATCCCGGCATCCGCCGTCATCACCGCCGCAATTGCGTGGCGTCGT
>JBBGZY010001909.1:0-173167 GCA_037952925.1 Lithobates clamitans | reverse complement strand
TAACACATATCTAGTTGTAATTTCACTTCCAAAGCTTTATAAGGTTTTTAATTCATACATGAGATCATGAGATGAAAATCACTAGTTGCGCTTTCAGTGCCATTCATTTTTAACAACACACCAAACACAGAAGCAAACACACATTTTGAAAAAACAAGGGGCAAATGCTGCAAAATGCACAGTAAACAACACACAGCCCACAAAATGCCAAAATGTCCCATTATCCACATGTAGTGCAGCCAATTGAAATCAGCAGGCTGCTCTATGCGTGCCACAGGAAAAACGAGCCACAAAATGTGCGCTCCCACTATGCTAGATGTGAATGGGGCCTGAAAGTAAAATTGGTGCGATAACACAAGAAAAACGCCTCCCCCCCATCGCTAAAAAAAAAGTGAGAGTTCGTATACATACGTTGCCCGCCGTGGTCTCCGTGACCCTGCCTGCGGGACCCGCGGACTCGATGTCTGCCGGTGTCCCACGATCGGATCTCAGAACGGCAGAACGGGGGGATGCCTTTGTAAACAACGCATCCCCCCGTTCTGCCTAGTGACACAACACTGATCGTCTGCTCCCTCTCATCGGGAGCAGCGATCAGTGACGTGTCACAGTAAGCCACACCCCTAACAGTTAGAATCACTCCCTAGGACACACCTAACCCCTTCCCCGCCCCGTAGTGGTTAACCCCTTCACTGCCAGTGTCATTTACGCAGTAATCAGTGCATTTTTATAGCATCGATCGCTGTATAAATGACAATGGTCCCAAAATAGTGTCAAAAATGTCTGATGTGTCCGCCATAAGGTCGCAGTGACGATAAAAATCGCAGATCGCCGCCATAACTAGTAAAAAAAAATTAATAAAAAAAATGCCATAAAACTATCCCCTATTTTGTAGACGCTATAACTTTTGCGCAAACCATTTAAATGCCTACTACGTTTTTTTTTTTTACCAAAAATATGTAGAAGAATACATATCGGCCTGAACTGAGGAAAAAAAAGTGTTTTTTTATATATTTTTTGGGGAAAATTTTTATAGCAAAAAAAAAAAATGCGTTTTTTTCAAAATTGTCGCTATTTTTTTGTTTAGAGCGCAAAAAATAAAAACAGCAGAGGTGATCAAATACCACCGAAAGAAGGGTTTATTTGTGGAGAAAAAAGGACGTAAATTTTGTTTGGGAGCCACGTTGCACGACCGCGCAATTGTCAGTTGCCGAATCGCAAAAAGTGCTCTGGTCTTTGGTCAGCCAAATGGTCCGGGGATGAAGTGGTTAAAAAAACGTGCACCTGGGAATGGGTGGGTGGGATGATGATGAAGGGTGTGTGCTAATGAGGTCAATGAGGTCAGCTGGTCAATTCCTTCCTGTGTCATGACCTAAAATCTGATCAGGAAGAAAGACATTACTAATGGAAACATCTGGAAACGTGGATTAGGACAAGAAAAGTAAGTGACTGTAGATTTAATGGAAAGCTTTGATATTTTTGCAAAAAAAAAAAAAAGTACATGAATGTTATAGTGGTGCATAGGGGAGCTGGAATTTAGAAAGAAAAAAAAAGTGTACAAAGGTGAACTTACCCTTTAAAGACAAGACAGGGAAACGCGCATGCATTGCAGACATGACCTGCATATGTATTTTTATTATCTCCCTTTTTTTAAAACTGTCATTGTTCTCCGTGGTCCTCTAGGTGGGCAGGGACAGCACGGTGCACATTTGGGACTGTGAGACCATCAGACCTCTCTCTGTGCTGAAGGGACACCACCAGTATGGGGTGTGTGCTGTGGATTTCTCAGGTTGGTCCCCTCTACTTTTCCCATTGTATGTATGTCTTGTATTGTAACATTTGTAGCAATTGGTGTGTATTGTTTTGTATTACTGTTTTTTTTGGTTTTTTTTTAAAGAGTAACTTTTGTTGAGAAAAAAAAAATCCATTCTGGGTGATCTCTGTACATTGCAAAGATTTTAAGAAACTTTGTTGCAGATTGCCACCTTTTGTTATTATAAAGATATACCTGTTTTTTTTCTCCATATGTTCAAGTGCAAAGTGAGTCTAATGCAGGGGGTCTCAAACTGGTGGCCCTCCAGCTCTTGCGAATCTACGAGTCCCATGAGGCATGGCAAGGCTGACAGTTACAAGCATGACTCTCACAGGCAGAGGCATGATGGGACTTGTAGTTTTGCAACAGCCAGTTTGAGACCCCTGATCTAATGGGAGTGACTTTATAATTATCACTCAGCTGCTGCACTTACAGGGCTCTAATGAGGAAAGTTAGCATCGCTTTAGACATGACTTTATCCTTTAGGAGTAATTACATTTTTGTTGCAGGGGATGCCCAAAATCTGACTTGTATCTTAGTGCAGACTTCTGGGAAAAATCAGTGAGCCAATCACAAAAGCAGAAAATGACATTTCTGGGGGGGGCGCTCTGTATACCATCTATGTACAGAGCGCCTCCAGGTGGCCATATTGCATTTTACAGAAAATTACAGCGCTGCAGATTGAAAAGGAAAAGGAATTGTTAATACCATACCCTTTAAGCCATTGTAGAAGTGATTTGTCTTCCACTGTGCCTTGTTATTTATGATCATTGTTATCCGTTGTAGGGCCCGTTCACATTTATATGAAGTGGGAATATCGCACGCGTTCCTGCAGCATATGAAAATGTTCTGGTAGATGTGCTGTGGTGCCATTTCCTCTTAATAGCACCCCATATGCACCAGCCAACGCATGTGTACTAGATTGCACCACAGCAGGTGGTAACTTATTGCCATGCATTGCAGTGTGATGGGATTGAAAAAAAAAAATGGCATACTTGTTTTTTGTATATGTTGTTATATGTTGAAAAGCAGCTATTTTTGCATGTTCAGGTTGTCAGTGACTATATCCAAAACATTTTCTTTTCTTTTAGTATTGAGATTTGCACAAATGAATTGTTATCAATACATTTGCATGTGTTTTTAAATATAATGTTTGGCAGTATTTTGAATGTTGAAATTAGAGGTCGACCGATATATCGGCCGATATTTGGTGTTTTTTACTTAATCGGCATGGCCAATTGTGCTGATAAAAAAGGCCGATATAACTTCGCGCAACTTGCAAATGACTTCCGTAATAGAAGTCAATACAAGTTGCCTGAAATCTTCTGTGAAGCGACTTCTCCCCTCTCTGGGCAGCCAAATCTGATAAAAAGAACCTGAAGAGATACAATGTTTACAATTATGAATGAACTGAGCTCCTGTGTAGAAGCTCTCAGTTTAACCATTTAAAGACTAAATCTTTTCTGCCATTTGTTGCTTACAAGAAAAAATAGTGTATTTTCTGCTAGAAAATCACTTAGAACCCCCAAACATTATATATATATATTTTTAGCAGAGACCCTAGGGAATAAAATAGCGGTTGTTGCAATATTTCATGTCACACGGTATTTGCGCAGCGGTCTTTCAAACGCAATTTTTTAAAAAAAAATACATTAATAAATTTTAAAAAAAAACTAAGCAGTAAAGTTAGCCCATTTTTTTTTTCGGCCAAAAGTTTTGATTACCTGTTTTTGTATATTTAATATTTAAGATATAGTTTTTTTTTTCTAAATTCTACATACAAGTGAACTGATTGGAGGTTTGTTTTGTTTAATAAATGTTTAAATGTAAAAAAATTTCTGTATCACTTAAGGTTGCTGCCACACTGGAGCGGGCATGCGTTGCACGCTGCTGCTAGTTTTAGCAGCGCTTTACCGTCATTTTAGCGGCGCTATTCGGCTGCTAGCGGGGCGCTTATAACCCAGCTAGCAGCCGAGGAAGGGGTTAAATGCGCCCCTAAAGCGCCGCTGCCGAAACGCTTTGCAGGCGCTTCGGCAGCGGTGCGCATTCATTTCAATGGGCAGGAGTGGTGGAGGAGCGATATACACCGCTCCAAAGATGTTGCTTGCAGGACTTCTTTTTAACATCCTGCCAGCGCATCGCCTCAGTGTGAGAGCAGTCGGGATATCACACTGAGACTGCAGGGGAGCCGTTTTACAGGCACTTTACAGGCGCTATTTTTAGCCCAAAAACGCCCCAGTGTGAAAGGGGTCTAACTGTTAGATTTTATGAGATGAAGGGGGAAAAAAAAAAATAAAAAAAAAAATAAAAAAAAAAATAGGCCTAATATATCGGGCCAAAAAAAAATCGGCATCACATATCGGCCACCGCGATTTCTAAATATCAGCATCGGCCAGAGAAAAACCCATATCGGTCGACCTCTAGTTGAAATGAAAATTCTATTTTTCATACACAAAAAAAAGTTTATATAGGAATGTCAGCACCTAAAATAATTACAGCCTACATTTTGTAAAATAAATAAATAAATATATATATATATATATATATATATATATATATATATATATATATATATATATATACCACATAGTATACCACTGACACATAGTGCTCATGCATCTTGGAGGGTGCATTTTGGCATGTTCGCACTGGACTCTAGATGGTCGTGTCTCGGCACTAATGGGACGTGACGAAGGCCCCATTTACACTTGCAAATGGCACTTTTAGTTGTGGGCGGGAAGCCCCACTGAAAGCAATGAGAGGATGAAAGCTCTTGCATCTTTTTTTCAACTTTCCATCTATTTAATCTTCTGCCCATTTTTTTCCTGCTAGTTAAATCACTTATACAGCCCACTTCCAGTTTCTTGTCTAGTCATTAGCCTAGGCTTATGACATCACATACAGCTCTCTCTCTCATGAGAGTTTGCTAGGAAGGGAGGGGGGGGGTGAGTCATAAGAGGCCCAATGGGAACTGCAGAGCTGGGAGGTGTGCCTCTGTGTAAATCCAGGAAGTGATCAGGCAGCAGCTTCAGCTGCCCACAGTTAAAATGGTTGCAGCCAGACTCAGTGGAGGGAGATTTCTGCAGCATATTTGGCAAGTACAGAGTCCCAGTATATATAAAATAATATGCAAAGTGGTTGGAGGGAAACTTCAGAATGGCAAAGATGTTTTTATTACAAATTATGTGAGCAGACTGCAGTTCCTCTTTAATGATGGGATTTGGTCTTCTCTAAGTACTGAATCCTTTCCAAGGACTTGGAATTATTATTCATTGCTGGCATGACTTAATGAATCAGTGCAAATAAGGTAACGGCGTGCTGTACAACTTTAATGAGGTAAGAATGAAGTCTTCTCGCAGTGAGGATGGGTACACCTATATTTTTAGGAGAACAGACTTACAAGACGCAGAAAAGCAGCAATTGTTCTGCTTTAGGTGTGAAAGAACTCAAGATTGCGGGGGGGGGGGGGGGGGGGGCCACACCAAAAGTTGGCACATCCAGATATAGCTCTATTAAAAAAATCTAAGGGATGGTCACCAGGCCGATGCATTTTAGGGGGGGGCAAAATATTGCCGCCTTCGTTAGGGCCATCCTGGCAGGAGTGAGTCTGCTCAGCTGTGGCTTTTGATGCCAATTTGAAGAGCTGCAGGTTGGGTAGGCATTTCGAAGCATTGGGTATACCAGCCACAAAAGGACGAGCAGCATGTGCTGGAGAATGACCAGCCAGATGAATATAGCAAGCCTGGAAGATGCCAAGCACTGGTGGCAGCTGGAGGGGTTGCCAACTGAGGGGCTCAGGAAACAACACTGTGGCTTCTAGCACTTTGGGATGTCTTGGATGCATTTTTCTCTCTGGACCGGAGCAGGCTCGCCCCTCTGCCAGGATGGCCCTGGTGAAGATTGTAATGTTTTGGCCCTCAAAATGCGTTGGCTTGGTGAAAATTTTCTTTTCTTTTCTTTTTTTTTTTTTTTGATTTGGCAGGAAAAATTTATTAGACATGATTTTCTTCAGTTCACAGGAGGTCAGTGAAGAGGCAGCCTGCTTTCAATCAGTATACCTCGACAAACTTACTCATTTAACCCTCTACATTAAGAGTATCCAAACTACAGTTTGTGGTCCGCATCCGGCTCAATACAACATTTCATTTAGCCCACAGCTAGGGTCAGTGGAATATCCTCTATGTGCACTGATTCAGGATTGGGGTCAGCAGGGGCTGCCTATGGTTTCCCTTTATGATGTAAGGAGGGACTCTGATGGGGATTCTTTTGGGGGCTCTGATGTATCCCCTTTGCCCTGATGTAATGGGGGACTCTGATAATGACTGTGATATTAGGTGGGACTCTAATGGGGACCCTAACATAAGGTGGGGCTCTGATGGGGACCCTGATTTAAAGGGGGAATCTACTGGGACCCTAATACAAGGGGGATTCTGGTGGGGACCCTGATGTATGGGGGAACTCTTGATGGGAGCCCTCATTGAATGGCGCTCCTGCTTAAAATAACTGTTGAGATCCAAAACATGACTTTATTAGTGCTGTAAGCTATCTTATCAGATCCAATTTGGATTGGTCGGACTACACTAAGCTGCTGAAAGCTGATTTGTGATTGGATGCTGTCGGCGGGGTTGGGGCTCTATTATGTGCTGAACATTGAATGAGTGCTTAGCAGTGTAACTTTGTTACCGTGGACCAGGGGTCTCCAAACCTTCTAAGCAAGGGGCCAGTTAACTGTCTTTCAGGCCTCGGGGGGGGGGGGGGGGGGGCTGAGCTGTGGCCAGTGGGAGTAGACTATTTCCTGGCATTAGTGCATTATTGGTTTTAATGTGAGACATAGTGCCCCATTGATGGTGTTAGTAGGTGAAAGGGTGCCCTATCATTGGTGTCGGTTGGTGGAATAGTACCTCAAAGGCCAGATAGAGGTGAGCAAAGGGCCATATCTGGACCGCAGTTTGGAGACCAGAGCCCTGGACAAAGGGTGGAGGAGTTCTACAGAGGAACAGACATGATTGAAGTATTATGGGTAATCATTGACAGCTCTGTATGTGACGCCAAGGCTTGAAATCTAATATATCATAACATGAGTGTCGTCGATGTATCTGTATAAACTATCTGTCATGGGGTGATAAGGGGCTGAGAGACATTCCTGTGTGACGTGATGCACCTCTACCAGCAGGGGGGCTAAAAAGATGGATTCTTGTGGTCAGGAGCCCTGATGAATTTTTATTTATTTTTTATAATGGGGAACATAACAGGAGATTTTGAACATACAAAAGGTGGACAGGAATGTCCATAACTCCCAGATGGACAGCATCAAAGCCGTGACTTCTGGCCGGAGATCTTACTACTGGAGCATCCAAGGCATTTAAGAAAGCAGGAGCTTGACTCTGCTCACCAGGCTCTATCTTTAACTAAGATATCACTTTTGGGTGGATTGGCCCTTTAAATGCAGCTCTTCCGTTACAACCCGCAGTAGGAACATTTTCTTGGTTTGGTCTTAGTGGTGCACATTTCCTGCAGTCTCAGGGTTTTACTTTATTAAGGAGTATTGATTTTTTTTATTATTAGTTCCTCAGGCTTCACTGTCCACAAATCTACCTGAACGTTTACAAGCCAGTCTATTAAATTATGATCCAAGATGGCCAGAAACTTCTCCCCTAGGGTGTACATTATAGAAGCCCCGACCACTTCTAAAACAGAGTAGAATGGGACAATCGGAGATGCAGACTGATCTATGAAGAAGGTGAAACAGATGAAAATAGATTTTTAATGAGACGACATTTGTTCAGACAAAAATAAAGAGCGTTTTGATTTGCAGCAATTTTCTAATTAAAGTAACCTGCTTTGGCCCTGGGCATCTATGTTGGCAGGCGTTCATCCCCTGCAACAGACAACTTCTTTCAGGTTGTCTGTTGTACAGGGACCTCTGTGGTCCTGGTCCATTTTTATGGCCCTTCCAATGACCCTGCTGGAGTCCTTTGTGCATTTCCTATGCCCCGTGAATTTCAGCAAACTTCTTCTCAAAATGATGTAATTTTGGTAAAATGCATTTGTGTTCACTGGGAAGGTGAAATTTTCTTGCAGTTTCCAGCTTGTCACATCCATTACTTCTACCCTGTTTCCCCCGAAAAGAAGACCTAGCGTGATTGTCGGTGATGGCTGCAATTTAAGCCCTACCCCCCAAATAAGCATGTACATATGTACAGTGGAACCTCGGTTTGCGAGTAACGTGGTAACGAGCGTTTCACAAACCGAGCACTGTATTTCTAAATATCCTAACTTGGTTTGCGAGTGTGGTCTCGCAAAACGAGCAGGATTCAGGCCAAAAGAGGTGTGCAGTACCGCTTTTGGCCTGAGGTGGGGGGCGCCGAAACTGAGCAGAGCCGAAAGGCGCCGTTTGGAAATGTACGGAAAGGCCTGAGGACAGTTCGGCTGACCTCGGCAAACCTCGGAAAGGCTCGTGAATGGAGTCTTTCCGAGGTTTGCCGAGGTCAGCCGAAGTGTCCCTCGGGCCTTTTTGGCCGTTTCCGAGGCTCTCCGGGGCCCCCCCGCCTCTGGCCGCATGTGGTATTGCATCCCATTGAAGTCAATGCGGAACAAATTATTTTCATTTCCATTGGCTTCAATGGGAAAACTCGCTTTGATATGCGAGTACATTGGATTACGAGCATTCTCCTGCAACGGATTATGTTCGTAATCCGAGGTTCCACTGTATGTAGGGCATTCAAATTTTCTCCCTCCTGAGATAGAACGAGAATATTAATATAGGAGACACATAAATGAGATGTTAATCCACTTGATATTCACAGCCATATTTAATCGCAATCAAGTGGATTAACACCTTTTTTATATTCTAGTCCCTCCTGGGGAGGGAGAACATTTATGCATCCTACATATGTTCCGAGAGTCTTTTACATTTTGAATATTGAAGCTGGAGGCTTTAATTTGTTAGTCACCTATGTAAAGGCCATCTAAAGCTATGAATCCATCTAATACTGCCCTCTACAGGGTGCTGCTGGCCCAGGGTGGCTACGTAGCTCCCCCCAGAGATACAGTGAAGAAGTGAGCGTTGTCACCCTAGGACAGAAAGAGTAATACCTGCAGGATCACTAAAAAAAAGACAAATGTAGTTATCACATCTAAGGATTAGTAAGCTGCGATATATTCAATTTTTGGTTTGGATTTGCTTTAATTATCACCCCTGAGGGCATATGTGTACCAGGCCACAGCAAATTCTGTATGGTGGCAGATTGGCCCATTAACATCAATGCATTGGGAAAGTCCAGCAGGTAAAGTGTATCTAAACCTCAATTTTTATTTTATTTTGGATTAAGTAGGGAAGGATTAGAACCTCTGTCAGGCTTTTATTGTCTTTCTCTGCTGGAGATTTTCAGTCTCTCGCTGTGTCCTGGTGACCAGTGATGGAAAATCCAAAAATTTACATTTATCACTATATGTTTTTTTTGTTTTTGTTTGTTTTGTTTTTTATGTTTTCTTAGCCCTGATGAAAGGGGTCTTTTTGGACTTCTCAAAGTGTGTTGTGCCCTCTTTTTGACTCTTTATCTGACCCTATACTGGAATAAAAGTTGTACCAGGACTATTGATCTGTGGTGCGATGCTTCGAATTGGGTAGCACTTTGGGATTTTCCCAAATCTTGTATAATAAAGACCTACCTAATCTGTCCAATCAATCTGTATCTAGTTGCACTACATACTTGTTGGATCTAAAGGAGATTGCACAATCAGATTATAACATGTGTGGTGAGTTTAGATCGACTGTTTTTGCACTACACACCGAAGAATCTATAGGAATCCTTTGGGGCATAGATGCTGCCTGCCCGGTAATCAGTAAAAAACCTGTACCAACATCACTATTGGGTAACTATACCAGTAGGACAACCCTAGAGTCCAGCACCATCTGTCCACTTTCCCACGCTGAATAAAGTAAGGCTGGTACATTTTTTTATTCTGTTGGTAGTCGCGCTTCCATCAGTGGCGACCCTTCCATTAGGAGCGCATGGATTTCAATGTGGGTTTTTTTTTTGGTTTTTTTTTGAAGCATGTAATTAGAGCCGGAGGCACTAATTGGCTTCAAAAAGGGTGGGCTTGGGGGTGCAGAGCACTGCTCCCCTCGCCCACCCACTTGTGTGACATTAGCGAAATTAATATTTGTTAATGTCTTCCTGCTTCTTCTCCTGGCCAATCTGGAAGCGGGTCCTGAGACCCGATTGGCCAGGAGTCTATGGACAGGTCTCGGGACCCGCCTCCTGTTCGGCTAGGAGGAGAAGCATCGGCCCCGGCAGCAGCCTACCCCGGATTCAGCAGTGTACTACCACCTCGTCCTCCTCCCCGCACCTCTACTGCAGTATAAGATAAGGCCACTGATCATGCGGGGAGGGTGGCTTTATGGCAAGAGGAGCGCCACGTGGTGGGGTTGTGCTAGTGGGGGGTGGCTTTAGTGAGAGAGGATCGTCGATGTGATCGATCAAGAGCCACCTTGTGGGGTTGTGCTAGCGCGCGTGAGGTTGCCCCCCCCCCCCCCACGCACACCCCCCCCCACAATATTGACCACCAGCTGCCACTGACTTCCGTTAAAAACCACGCAACCTACCTTAAGGTGTCTAAACAACTTGCATCAAGTGTATGCAAGTGTGGACCAGCCCTGAGTTCTTGCATTCAGACTGCACATTAAGGAACGCATTATATGTGTTGAGTTCAGAGGTGTGAGCAGAGCCTAGCAGGAGGGCCATGTACCTGGAAAGACTTTGGTAAATGTCATGGGAGGTCAAAACAGTCATTATTATGGGGAAGTCCAAATAAACAAACAATTTCAAGGAGGGGTCCAAACAGACTGTGTCATGGGGGGTCCAAGCAGACAATGTTATGGAGGGGTCCAAACAGACAGACAAACAATGTCATGGGAGTCCAAACAGGCAATGTCAAGGGGGTCCAAACAGACTGTGTTATGGAGGGGTCCAAACAGACTGTGTCATGGAGGGGTCCAAACAGACTGTGTCATGGAGGGGTCCAAACAGACTGTGTCATGGAGGGGTCCAAACAGACTGCGTCATGGAGGGGTCCAAACAGACTGCGTCATGGAGGGGTCCAAACAGACTGTGTCATGGAGGGGTCCAAACAGACTGTGTCATGGAGGGGTCCAAACAGACTGTGTCATGGAGGGGTCCAAACAGACTGTGTCATGGAGGGGTCCAAACAGACTGTGTCATGGAGGGGTCCAAACAGACTGTGTCATGGAGGGGTCCAAACAGACTGCGTTATGGAGGGGTCCAAACAGACTGCGTTATGGAGGGGTCCAAACAGACTGCGTTATGGAGGGGTCCAAACAGACTGCGTTATGGAGGGGTCCAAACAGACTGCGTTATGGAGGGGTCCAAACAGACTGCGTTATGGAGGGGTCCAAACAGACTGTGTTATGGAGGGGTCCAAACAGACTGCGTGATGGAGGGGTCCAAACAGACTGCGTTATGGAGGGGTCCAAACAGACTGTGTTATGGAGGGGTCCAAACAGACTGTGTTATGGAGGGGTCCAAACAGACTACGTCATGAAGGGGTCCAAACAGACTACGTCATGGAGGGGTCCAAACAGACTGTGTCATGGAGGGGTCCAAACAGACTGCGTCATGGAGGGGTCCAAACAGACTGCGTCATGGAGGGGTCCAAACAGACTGCGTCATGGAGGGGTCCAAACAGACTGCGTCATGGAGGGGTCCAAACAGACTGCGTCATGGAGGGGTCCAAACAGACTGCGTCATGGAGGGGTCCAAACAGACTACGTCATGGAGGGGTCCAAACAGACTACGTCATGGAGGGGTCCAAACAGACTGTGTCATGGAGGGGTCCAAACAGACTGCGTCATGGAGGGGTCCAAACAGACTGCGTCATGGAGGGGTCCAAACAGACTGCGTCATGGAGGGGTCCAAACAGACTGCGTCATGGAGGGGTCCAAACAGACTGCGTCATGGAGGGGTCCAAACAGACTGCGTCATGGAGGGGTCCAAACAGACTGCGTTATGGAGGGGTCCAAACAGACTGCGTTATGGAGGGGTCCAAACAGACTGCATTATGGAGGGGTCCAAAAGGACTGTGTTAAGGAGGGGTCCAAACAGACTGCGTCATGAAGGGTCCAAATAGACTGCGTCATGAAGGGTCCAAACAGACTGCATCATGGAGGGGTCCAAATAGACTGCGTCATGAAGGGTCTAAACAGACTATGTCATAGGGGTCCAAACAGGCAATGTCATGGGGGGGTCCAAACAGACAATGTCATGGGGGATCCATAGTCATGGGGGGGGGTCCAAACAGACAGTGTCATGGGGGGTCCAAACAGTTTATATCATGGGAGGGGTCCATACAGACAATTCCAGGGGGAGTCCAAACAGACAATGTCAGGCAACAAGTGGGGGTGGGGGATCTAAACAGACAAACGGACAATGTCATGGGGGGGGTCCAGACAGACTATGTCATTAGGGGGGGGGTCCAAATAGACAATATCATTGGGGGGGGTGTCCAAGCAAACAAGGGGGGTCCAAATGTCATGTAGGGGTCCAAGCAGACAATGTCATGGCTGGGGTTCAAATAGACAATGTCATGGGAGGGGGGGATCCAAACTCTTTACCTGCCCAGGGCTCCTGTAAATGAGAAGAGGGTGGCTCTGTGCACGGAGATCTTGGCACTTTGTAAATATCAGATCTAAATAGTAAACTCTAGAAACCTCTAAATAGGTCATTTTCCAGCTACAATCAATTCATATCATTACAATCCCAGAGAATGGATTCATCTTTGGCTCGGATCCATATCATTCCTCTCATTACATCTAATGATCCATCAATCGCTCGGCTGGCGATAATATTCTGGAGATCGGCTCTTGATGGATGTAACATGCAGAGCTGGGCAGGCGGTGCTGCCCTCCGCAGAACATGACCTCCTTACCATGCCAGGGACGTGGCGCCGTGCGTCTCACTCCACTGAACCGCATTAGGCTGAGCCGCAATTTGCATCCATTCCACTTAATCTTTTGTTGGTTTTTCATATAAGTGGAAATGCTCCCTTTACAGGGAATATTTTGCTCCCGAGGCAGTGCTGACATCTGTACACCATTGATGTTGTACATCTAAAAGGAAATGCGGATTCTTTTACATGTTTCTTTTTAGGTAAACGCACAACAGAGATGAGCTTGAGGTGCATTTATAGAAATAAGGCTCATTAGCATTAACACAGATTGATAATTTGTAATTATATCTGGGGTCATCAATATGGGGTCATCAATATGGGGTCATTACATTCCCCAGCTTTGCAGCTCTCCTCGCGGGTTCCGCTTTACTGCTCCTTCTCGCAATACAAGTCTATGTGATGGCCAACCCTCAAAAACAATGCACCCCCTGTGCAGCCTATAGCTCAAAAGTTGTTGACCAGGAAGCAGAGTGATGGCACTGAACCAAGAACTCCCTCTAGTGGCCAAGCAGGAAGCTGAGTGGTAACACAGAACCAATGAGAGCTCCCTCTAGTGGCTAATCTACACCTCTCTCTATTTAATACAATAGCAGAAATATTGAATTGGAGAGTATGTACGACAAAAAGTCAAAACCTACTTTCTCTTAAACCCAGAGATTCGCTCCAGCAGCCGCTGTGTAACTCATTGTCAGGTTGGATTTCAGAGCCAGAGATTTTACATGGCAGGAAATCTGTCGCACCAGACCCCCAGATCCGAAGTTTTGCCCCAGCGCCCCACATGTAGACTGAACCATGCCTGGGTAATGTGTGTTAAAACGGTCAGGGTTGTCTCCATGGGAAGCCCGTGTGATAAGGTGACAACACAGAAGCCCAATTGGAGGACGCGGCTTTGTCACTCCATAACAGGAAGTGCCTGAACAAGAATCTTTATGGCAGAATTAAAGATGCAGATTTAAAAAAAAAAATCTACAGTATATTTAATATCCATATATATTTAAATTAACATATATATATATATATATATATATATATATATATATATATATATAAAATGATTATTAAAAATATTCATATTCTAATGTATTAATAGTTATATTGTTTATTAATATTGTTGTTATTATTGATAATAATACCCATATTAATAAAGAACAAAAATATTACTTCTATTATATTTATTTTTTATTATTATTATGTTTTTTATTATGTATTCTTTATTATTATTTTTTTAAATTATTATTTATTAGGTTTTTATTATTTATTATGTTTTTTTTAATCATTAATAATAAACTGTTGTTATTATTATTATTATTATTATCACTAATAAGGGGAAACATGCATTATTAAAAATCTATTTCTTGGCAGGTGGCCAGAAATATGGAATTATTTTTTCTTGACTTCTGATTGGTGTACTTGTGACCCCCTCCATAGTATAAGAGAATAGTTCTATCATCTCATTAAAATGTTTATCTTCCTCATGCAGCGGATGGGAAGCGCCTGCCCTCAGCCAGCATTGATCATATTCTATTATATTCTTTATTAATATTGTTATTATTGATAATACCCATATTAATAAAGAACAAAAATATATAATAATACTTCTATTATTATTGTTGTTATTATTTTTTTATTATGTATTCTTTATTATAATTTTTTTTAATTATTCTTTATTATTACATTTTTTTATTTATTTATTTTTATTACGTTTTTATTATTAATAAACATTGTTATTATGAATAATAATAATGATAATAATAATAGTAATATCAAAACTAAGTGGAAACATGCGTTATTAAAAATCTATTTCTTGGCAGGTAGCCAGAAATATGGAATTATTTTTTCTTGACTTCTGATTGGTGTACTTGTGACCCCCTGCATAGTATAAGAGAATAGTGATATCATCTCATTAAAATGTTTATCTTCCTCATGCAGCGGATGGGAAGCGCCTGCCCTCAGCCGGCATTGATCATATTCTATTATATTCTTTATTAATATTGTTATTATTGATAATACCCATATTCATAAAGAACAAAAATATATAACAATACTTCTATTATTATTGTTATTATTATTTTTAATATTATTTTTTATTATGTATTCTTTATTGTTTTCTTTTTTTTAAATATTCTTTATTACGTTTTTTTATTATTTATTTTTTATTACTTTTATTATTATTAATAATAAACGTTGTTGTTATTATTAATAGTATCAAAAATAAGTGGAAACATGTGTTATTAAAAATCTATTTCTTGGCCGGTAGCCAGAAATATGGAGTTTATTTTTCTTGACTGCTGATTGGTATACTTGTGACCCCCTCCATAGTATATTGTTATTATTGATAATACCCATATTAATAAAGAACAAAAATATATAATAATACTTCTATTATTATTGTTATTATTATTTTTAATATTTTTTTTATTATGTATTCTTTATTATTATGTTTTTTTAAATTATTCTTTATTACGTTTTTTTATCTTGTATTTTTTATTACTTTTTTATTATTAATAATAAACGTTGTTATTATTATTATTATTAATAATATCAAAAATAAGTGGAAACGTGTTATTAAAAATCTATTTCTTGGCCGGTAGCCAGAAATATGGAGTTTATTTTTCTTTGACTACTGATTGGTGTACTTGTGACCCCCTCCATAGTATAAGAGAATAGTGATATCATCTCATTAAATTTTTTTATCTTCCTCATGCAGCGGATGGGAAGCGCCTGGCCTCAGCCGGCATTGATGACAATCACACCGTTGTCTTGTGGGACTGGAAAAAAGGAGAGAAGTTATCATCCGTTAGGTACTTTAACCTCGAATAATTTGTCAACTCTCATTTCTTAGAATCGTTTAATATTTACGAATTACCTCAAAACGGAATGAAGTGTTAGAAAAAGCTGAGTCAGCCGAATATTGCAGGTATTTTTTCCAGGATAATGGTGGCTTGTTACCTGCATCCGCTGTGGAAATACTGAGCACAGCCCATGATGGCACAGCTACTGAAATCTTGGTAATGAGCATCAGTGCCGTACTCAGTCCTAGTGTAGTATGAAATGTTTGCAGTCTTTAGATTCACTTCGTGTTAAGCTGTTTTACTGCTCTGGAACCTTCAGCTTTAATAAAGGAGATGCAAGGAGTGCCAGATTTTGTACAGTACAGAGCAGGTCATTTCAACTTCTGTCCCTGAACCTTGTCATACAAGACAGGAAGCGGGTCAATTATAGGAGCGGGGGGGGGATTAAATCTTGATTATAGATCACCAATAAAAGTGGATGTTTCCTTACTGACCATCACATAGTGACTTCTCATGTAAGAACATTTCCTTACTGACGAGGAATATAAGGGGACAATCCCCTACTGACCACGAAGGTAAGGTGATGTTTTCCTACTGACCACCAATGTAAGGAGGCATTTCCTTGATGACCTCCAATGTAAGTGGACATTTCCTTACTGACCTCTGAGGTACTTGTTGGTGGACAATCCCCTACTGACCACCAAGGTAAGGGGATGTTTTCCTACTGGTCACCAGTGTAAAGAGACGCTTCCTGACCCACCATGACTATAAGGGGATGTTTCCCTACTAACCAGCAATGTAAAGATATGTTTTCTTGATGACCACTAAGGTATGGAGACAATTCCCTATGGACCACCAAGGTGAGAGAGATTTTTCTACTGACCACCAGTGTAAAGAGACGTTTCCTGACTGACCATCAATATAAGAGGATGTTTCCTCACTGACCACCAATGTAAGGAGACATTTTCTTACTGACGTCCAAGGTATGGGCCCAATGCCTTACTGACCACCATGGTGGGGGAGACGTTTCCCTTACTGAACACCAAATGTAAGGCGACATTTCCTTACTCACCACAAATGTAAAGGGGACATTTCCCTACTGGTCATCAATGTAAGGAGATGTTTCCTTGCTGACCACCAATGTAAGACCTTTTTCGTAGTTTCCACCAATGTTTCCTTACTGACCATCAAAGTAAGGGAATCAGTCTCGACCAATCACCAAGGTAAAGGGACATTTTCTTGCTGACCACCAATATAAGTAGACCATTCCTTAGTGGACACCAATGCAAGGTGATGTTTCCTTACTGACCATGAATATAAGCAGACTTTTCCTTACAGACCACCAAGGTAAAGGGATGTTTTCTTACTGACCACAAGAATAAGGTGATGTTTCCTTACTGATCACCAAGGTAAGGACATGTTTTCTTACTGACCACAAAAATAAAGAGACATTTCCTTACTGACCACCGAGGTAAGGCAATGTGTTCTTACTGACCACAAAAATAAGGGGACATTTTCTTACTGACCACTAAAGGTTAGGAAGGAGAGGTTCTCTTACTGACCACAAAAATAAGGGGACATTTCCCTACTGACCACCAAGGTAAGGCGATGTGTTCTTACTGACCACAAAAATAAGAAGATTCTTTACTGACCACCAAGATAAGGGGGGCATTTGTTTACTGACCACCAAGGTAAGGGAACATTTCTCAATGAAACATCAATGTAAGTAGGATTTCCACCTTTTCTTAGAGTCAAACCCGAACGCGTTGCACAGCAATTTTTTTTTTCATAGTTTAAACTATACATAAAATTTTGTGGTTAAATCATATGACTTTAATCACAAGAGTCCCCTTTACATCACAGTCCACAGAGTTTCCCATTTTACATCTGAAGTCGCATAGTTCTCTTGCACTCTAAGGGAGAACTCTGGAGACTCTGACATAAGGGATGCTCTGGGAACCCTGATTTATGGGGGAACACTGAGAACTCTGATGTACGGAGAGGAAGGGAACACTCCTCTCTGTACATCAGATGTAAAGGGGAACTCTGATGTAAGGGGTGCTCTGAGAACCCTGATTTACTTTAAGTGTACTCAGAGGCAGGAGAGAGAATGGGGGGGAGGGGGAGACTTCAGTCACAGACAGGGATGGATGGTGAGCTCATTCACCCCTTGGCAGTCAGCACCTCTCATCCAGATGTATCTGTGGCTGCTGGACTTCAAATTTCCCACCAAATCACGTCTGTGTGTAGGGGGGTTACTGTTAGTGCTGGCTTTGGGCAGTGTGAAAGAGAGTGTAACGGACACTCTTGGCTTAGACAAATGCAGCCAACAACCCCGCTGGGAAGCCATAGTCCAGTCTGAATATTGTGTCCGGGTTTCAGGCGGTCTGAAATCCCGGACGCATGATTCAAAACCCGAACTGTCCGGGTGAATCCTGGACAGGTGGCAACCCTAAACGTAAGGGATGTTTCATTATCGACCACCAATGTTACGAGATATTTTCTTACTGATCATCAGTGTACAAATTACTGATGGCACTACTTTACTGTGAGTTAGAGAAATAATTTAGGCAGAGGTTTAATATTTCTATCCTCTGTGGTAAAAAGGTTAAAAAAAAGCCTGCTATATATAATGGATGCCAGAAAAAAGTAGTGTTGTACTGTGCTATGACCTGTTTATTTTCTTAGAGCGCTGCTCCAAGTGCCCATTTAACCCGCTCCAGTGACCCACTACTCTTGGGTGCCGATGTCCTGAAGTTCCCATCCTAGCCTATTGTGCAAAGTGTGACTGCGAGACATCGCACTCCTAAGCAGCCTATGTACTAGACCGGTGGATAGACTCAGCCTAGGCTCCTCCCAGGCCTACCGACCCATTTCACCCCACCCTTAGGACCTAGTCATAGATTTTATATCAGACATCAGAGAGCATGACCCATTTCACCCCACCCTTAGGACCTAGTCATAGAGTCATATCAGACATCAGAGAGCATGACCCATTTCACCCCACCCTTAGGACCTAGTCATAGAGTCATATCAGACATCAGAAAGCATGACCCATTCCACCCCACCCTTAGGACCTAGTCATAGAGTCATATCAGACAGCATGACCCATTTCACCCCACTCTTAGGACCTAGTCATAGAGTCATATCAGACATCAGAGAGCATGACCCATTTCACCCCACCCTTAGGACCTAGTCATAGAGTCATATCAGACATCCGAGAGCATGACCCATTTCACCCCACCCTTAGGACCTAGTCATAGAGTCATATCAGACATCCGAGAGCATGACCCATTTCACCCCACCCTTAGGACCTAGTCATAGAGTCATATCAGACATCAGAAAGCATGACCCATTTCACCCCACCCTTAGGACCTAGTCATAG
Organism: Lithobates clamitans; assembly: GCA_037952925.1. Lineage (NCBI taxonomy): Eukaryota > Metazoa > Chordata > Amphibia > Anura > Ranidae > Lithobates > Lithobates clamitans. The sequence goes on along the minus strand of JBBGZY010001909.1, from coordinate 154,212 downwards.
AGTCATATCAGACATCAGAAAGCATGACCCATTTCACCTCACCCTTAGGACCTAGTCATAGAGTCATATCAGACATCAGAAAGCATGACCCATTTCACCCCACCCTTAGGACCTAGTCATAGAGTCCTGGGAGAAGCCTAGTCTGAGACCGTTTTTCATCCACTGATCTAGTACAGGGGACTGCGGTGTCTCTGGGTCACACTTTCCTGTGCCTTGCTAGCCATGGATGAATGAGGACATTTGAAGTCTAAGTTATGCCCTTTATTGGTTAACTTAAGTTTATTAAAGATTAGAGCTTTCAGGATAACTTGGATCACATTGTCAGGCTTTTTACTTACACTGGTCTACAAATTTCGTGAAATTATCGACCTTCCGAGATAAAATGTGCTAATTCTTACATATTTTGATTAGATAAATTCGAAAACAGGCGATAAAGGTGCTGGTTGGCTAAAGTTTTCAAGATCTTTCACAATAAAGATTTATACACAGGTGAGTACAGTGTCTTGAAAAAGTATTCATACCCCTTGAAATTTTCCACATTTTGTCATGTTGCAACCAGAAATGTAAATGTATTTTATTGGGATTTTATGTGATAGACCAACACAAAGTGGCACATAATTGTGAATTGGAAGGAAAATGATAAAATGTTTTTCCTAATTTTTTACAAATAAATATGTGAAAAGTGTGCGGTACATTTGTATGGCGCCCCCCTGAGTCAATTACAGCTGCAAGTCTTTTTTGGGGATACCCAAAAAGGTATTTGCACATCTAGAGAGGGACATTTTTTGCCCATTCTTCATTGCAAAATAGCTCAAGCTCTGTCAGATTGGATGGAGAGCGTCTGTGAACAGCAATTTTCAAGTCTTGCCACAGATTCTCAATTGGATTTAGGTCTGGACTGTGACTGGACCGTTCTAACACATGAATTTGCTTTGATCTAAACCATTCCATTGTAGCTCTGGCTGTATGTTTCGGGTCGTTGTCCTGCTGGAAGGTGAACCTCCGCCCCAGTCTCAAGTCTTTTGCAGACTCTAACAGGTTTTTCTTCTAAGATTGCCCTGTATTTGGCTCCATCCATCTTCCCATCAACTCTGACCAGCTTCCCTGTCCCTGCTGAAGAAAAGCATCCCCACCACATGATACTGCCACCACCATGTTTCACGGTGGGGATGACGTGCAGTGTTAGTTTTCCACCACACATAGCATTTTCCTTTTAGGCCAAAAAGTTCAATTTTGGCTTCCTCTGACCAGAGCACCTTCTTCCACATGTTTGCTGTGTCCCCCACATGGCTTCTTGTAAACTGCAAACAGGACTTCTTATGGCTTTCTTTCAACAATGTCTTTCTTCTTTCTACTCTTCCATAAAGGTCAGATTTGTGGAGAACACGACTAATAGTTGTCCTGTGGACAGATTCTCCCACCTGAGCTGTGGATCTCTGCAGCTCCTCCACAGTTACCATGGACCTCTTGTCTGCTTCTCTGATGAATGTTCTCCTTGCCCGGCCGGTCAGTTTAGGTGGACGGCCATGTCTTGGTAGGATGATGGATTGAACAGAGCTCCGTGAGATGTTCATAGCTTGGGATATTTTTTATAACCTAACCCTGCTTTAAACTTCTCCACAACTTTATCCCTGACCTGCTTGGTGTGTTCCTTGGCCTTCATGATGCTGTTTGTTCACTAAGGTTCTCTAAACCAACCTCTGAGGGCTTCACAGAACAGCTGTATGTATACTGATATTAAATTACACACAGGTGGACTCTATTTACTAATTAGGTGTCTTCTGAAGGCAATTGGTTCCACTAGATTTTAGTTTGGGGTATCCGAGTAAAGGGGGCTGAATACAAATGCACACCACACTTTTCACATATTTTATTTTGTAAAAAAAATTGAAAAACCATTTATCATTTTCTGCCACTTCACAATTATGTGCCACTTTGTGTTGGTCAATCGCTTATTTCGGTTTTTGGTTGTAACATGACAAAATGTGTAAAAATTCAAGGGGTATGAATACTTTTTCGAGGCACTGTATTTTGATGCAATTTTGACCTGAAACTGGAGCCAATTAATACTCCGGACTTAATTTTTCTTTGTTAGTGACCCAATTCTGGTACAATTTAGCTACTTTAATTTCCGAGGCTTTCTCCTTGTGGACCAGTGATATAGGGGATCTAAGCTTACATCATTAATAACTTAAGTTAGCCAATAAAGAGAAGGAAGATTTACCTGGACTGATGCAGAGCAGTGTGAAATTCATATTTATTGACATAAAAGTTCATACTGGTTTGTAGAGACGGACATTCATGTGACTCGAGCAACACCATTCACTTTTTCTATACTTTCAGAGGAAGTAAAGACAAGATATTCGTGGTGAAGATTAACCCCTATATGCCTGACAAGCTCATCACCGCTGGCGTGAAGCACATGAAGTTCTGGCGGCGTGCAGGTGAGAAGCTGAGAAGAAGCAGACTTTCATTGCAGAGGTAGCTACATAGCGTGACCATGTGGAGTTTCAGGTATACAACTCCAATCGCCAATCTGTAGACATGTGTACTGACAAAAAATGTGTTCGTTTCCGTTTCATTAGTTTTTTTTTTGCTAAATTTGGAAATTCGGAACTCAAAAATTCAGAATTCAAAAATCTGAAAATTCGGATTTTCAAATTTCCTAATTTCCTAATTTTCGAAATTTCCGAATTTTCAAATTCCAAATTTTTGATTTTCGAATTTCCGAATTTTCAATTTCCAAATTTTTGATTTTCAAATTTCCGAATTTTCAAATTTCGAATTTCAGAATTTTCGGAATTCGAAAATTTGGAAATTCGAAAATACAATTCAGAAATCCAAAAAAGAAAAAAAATCAGTAAAATTCGAAATAATTAACTATTAAATTATAGGTATTGGAATTTCCTTTCAAAGTTTGTGAACGTAGCGAATACAAATTTTTCTGAAGTTACAAAATTATCTGAAATAGCGAATGCCGCATCTAAACAAATGGAACGGAACAAATGAATAATAAATAATAAAAAGGTTTTATTATTATTATTGTTATTTATTATTATTAGATCGTTACATTCCATTCTTTTAGATGCGGCGTTCATTATTTCAGATAATTTGTAACTTCGGATAAATTCGTATTCGTTACGTTCACTAACAGCCAAATTTGAAAGGAAATTCCAATACCTATAATTTAATAGTTATTATTAGTTATTTCAGATTTTCAAGTTTTCGAATTTTCAGATTTTCATTCTTTTCAGGTTTTTAAATTTCCAAATTTTTGAATTTTCAAACATCCGAAATTTAGAATTTTCGAATTTTCGGAAATTTAACAATTCGCAAAATTTTGGAATTAACGAATTTCTCAAAATTTGTTAAACGAATTTGGAACTAAACGAGTTGCACATGTCTACCAATCAGGAGGCTGCAACCTTACAAATGGCTGCCACTCCAGTTCATTGGTTTGCAGCACAGTCAGAGAGTTCCTGCCAGTATGCAGAATGGTTTTGCTGTCTACTTGCTCCAACAGGTAAGGTAAACTGGTGGGGGGGGGGGATTTGAAGCAGATCTCCGCAACTAGGGTTGCACCAATAGCGATACTAGTATCTGATACCTGGCAGGAGGCCAGTACACCTGGCATCCTCAGCATAGCGGGGGGGGGGCAGCTTCACAGATGATCAGTGCGACGGTAGGGACAATTACAAGCACCGATCCCACTGTTGTAGCTTTTCTGACAGCCGCTTCTCCTCCTCTCCCTCCCGCGGCTTTCAGGGAGATCGATGCTTATAACTACCCCCACCGCCGCACCGATCAACCCTGATTGTCCCCTGTGTGGTCCCCCTCCGGTCCCCCCTCGTCCTGCATCTGTCAGGATGGAGAGCGGAGGAAGGAGCCGGTAAATTTGTCATTTACCGACTCCTTCTTTTTCCGAATGCACATGTGATCACTGACTGTCCATTTATAACTGAGCATCTTAAAATTGTGTTTATGGTGCTTCAGTTTATGAATGGAGAGGAGCCTTTGTCTCCTCTCCATTCATCTTCAGTGCAGCTGAGGCTGCAAAGAAAGGGATTGGGGAATCTGTGTCCTCAGTACTTTTCCCTATCTAAAAGGTGAGATGTCAGGGGTCTGTTTAGACCTATGATATCTCACCAATGCCCCCCCCCCCCCCCCCAACAGGGTTGATAAAAAAAAAAATAGAAATAAGAAAACAAAAAATTGTAATATCAAATATTTAACAATAAAAATGTAAAAATAATAAAAAATAAATTAAAAAAACACGCTGACACCGACCACTCTCCCCCCCCCTCAAAAAAAAGAAAGCATTGAAAAAAAAATAACATAAAATAAAAAAATATAAATTGTAAAAAAATAATATAAAAAAAATTTGAAAAAAAATAAATTGTAAAAAAAAATTAATTAAAATGAAAAACTACTGACACAGTCCACGCCTAATCAGTGCTGCATATTCGTGCCACTGTCACATGGCATTAAAAAAAAAAAGTATCGGTATTCGGTATCAGCGAGTACTTTAAAAAAATAAAAATATCGGTACTTGTACTCTGTCTTGGGTGCTGTGGTCTTCTGACAAATGATGTCTTCAGATCATCTTCTTCTACCTTATTGGTCGTCAATACTACATACAGTAGATGTTATGACATCAGCACATCTCTCTGTATTATGACAACTCCCAGGGGGCGGGTCCATGACAGCCTGGGCTAACAGGAAGTGGGTTGCATGACACTGTCTGTTCTTTAACCTGCAAGAGGATCTGTGGCTGCCCGCAGAGTGGAGTTTCTGTGCGTTTTTTTATTTTTGAAGTGGCCGGACAAGCAAATAAAAAAAAAAATAAAAAAAATTGAACCTGGAGATCTGCTGTAAAATGTGTCAGTGGAAGGAACACTGATTAAAATGATGTTGCTGTGAGATTGTCTATAACAGGGAGATGCAATTAGCGGACCTCCAGCTGTTGCGAAACTACAAGTCCCATCATGCCTCTGCCTCTGGGTGTCATGCTTGTGGCTGTCAGAGTCTTGCTATGCCTCATGGGACTTGTAGTTCTGCAACAGCTGGAGGTCCGCTAATTGCATATCCCTGCTGTATAAGAACAAAAGATCTTTTTCTATTGCAGGTGGGGGGCTGGTAGGACGCAAAGCTTGTATCGGAAGCGGCACAAAGATTGACACCATGATGTGCGCGGTGTACGGCTGGACGGAGGAGATGTCCTTTTCCGGGACGTGCACAGGAGACGTGTGTATATGGAGGGATCTGTTCCTCATGAAGACGATAAAGGCTCACGATGGTCCCGTATTCAGCATGCACGCCCTGGATAAGGTGAGAGGACACGGCCGAGGTTTTATTCCTTCTCCCACTTCTATGTCTTATATGAAAAAGTGGATGTTTGGAGCAAGACAATTCCGAAATTTAAATTTCCTGAACCAGAGGAGCTTACGCTCTAAAGTCCCACCACAGTCGCACACCATTATTATTATTATATATTTATCTAGCTGTGACATATACCACAGCGCTGTACAACATTAAGTTGGTCACATCAGTTTACACTCTAATGTACCACCACAGTCACATACATTAATACATTTTTATAGCTCTGGCATATACCGAAGTGTTGTACAGAGAACACTGATCCTCAGTCTTTGCACCAGAGGAGCTTACACTTTAATGACCCCCCCCCCCCCCCACAGTCACACATAATTATTATACGTTTATATACAGTAGCTCTGACATATACCGCAGTGCTGTACAGAGAACACTGAGCCAGTCACACCAGTCTCTGCACCAGAGGAGCTTACACTCTAATGTTCTACCACAGTCACAGGCTACTATTATTATACGTTTTATGTAGCTCTGACATATTCCATCACGCTGTACAGAGAACACTGAGTCGGTCACATCGGTCTCTACACACCGCAGGAGCTTACACTCTAACACTCTCACACCACAGTCACAGGCTACTATTATTATATTATTATATAGCTCTGACATATACCGCAGTGCTGTACAGAGAACACTGAGTCGGTCACATCGGTCTCTACACACCGCAGGATACATTCTAACGTCACACCACAGTCACAGGCTACTATTATTATATTATTATATATACATATACCGTAGTGCTGTACAGAGAACACTGAGCCGGTCACATCAGTCTCTGCACCAGAGGAGCTTACACTTTATTGTCCCTCCACAGTCGCACACTATTATTTAGACCTGTGCCATTCGTTTAGTTCCGAATTTGTTTAACGAATTTTGACAAATTCGTTAATTCCGAAATTTCCAAATTTTTCAATTTTCATATTTCCGAAATTACGAATTTCCAAATTTTACATTTACGAAATTACGGATTTCCGAATTTATGAATTTCCGAATTTATGAATTTCCGTATTTTCAAATTTCCTAATTTCTGGAAATTCAAAACTTCCAAAATTCAACATTTCGGAAATTCGAAATTTCGGAAATGGTTAATTATTATTTCAAATTTTACTGATTATCTTTCTTTTTTGCAGATTTTCGACTTTTTTGAAGATCCAGTAATTCTAAATTCAGAAATTCGAAATTCGGAAATTCGAAAAATCCGAATTTTCGTTTTTCATCATTTCGAATTCCTGAAGTTTTTGAATTTCTGAAATTACGAATTTCGAATTTCCGTATTTTTAAATTTCCTTATTTCCGAAAATTCGAAATTTGGAAATTCGGAAATTTGAAAATTTGGGAATATTTGAATTTTACTGATTTTCCTTCTTTTTTTTTCAGATTTTCGAATTTTTGAATTTCCGAAAAAAAGCAAAAAAAACGAATGAAACGAAAACAAATAAATTTTTTGTCAGTGCACATGTCTACTATTATTATACATATTATATAGCTCTGACACATACCGCAGTGCTGTACAGAGAACACTGAGCCAGTCACATCTGTCTCTGCACCAGAAGAGTTCACACTCTAATGTCCCCACCATAGTCACACAGTATTATTATTGGTATTCCTGTATTTAGCGCTGACATATTCTGTAGGGAGGTACCAATATTTCCACCATTGCCCCAGTAGGGGCAAGTAGAAAGGGCAGTAGAAGGTGAGCACAGTGACATCTTATGTTTCCTCTGTCAGGGTTTTGTGACCGGAGGGAAGGATGGCGTGGTCGCCCTGTGGGATGACTCCTTTGAGCGATGCCTCAAAACTTACGCAATCAAGAGAGCCGCGTTGGCTCCCGGTTCTAAAGGTGAGCTGCTGCCTGGTGCTCTGTTAACTTAGCCGCCCTGGTCTGTCATTGACTTTACATATGAATAAGAAATTAGGCAAGTTGACTAAACCACGAGACCTGGTGGCGAGACAAGTCACACCTGTTCATGTTATGTTCCAAATTCCCAATAACTATCAATGGTCCTCATTCATCAAGCTGCAATAGCCTTTAGGGTGTGCTAGATAATACTTGAAGTTATTTCATACTTCTATCTATCTATAGATAGATAGATAGATAGATAGATAGATAGATAGATAGATATGAGCATGTAAAACACCCAGGGTCGCCATCAGGGGGGCACAGCCAAAACAACTGTAAGAGGCCCCGGGATCCGAGGGGCCCGCCCGGGCCAGAAGAAGGCAGGACGGGTGAAGGGGAGCCGTGTTTTGCGCTATAGAAAAGATCTCGCAGCTTTTGCTGCTTTCTTTGTCATTGAGCTCAGACATCAAGCTCTTTACTGCCACCTCTGGCTACTATGTGCATGTGCACCCCTCGTGTGAGCTGCCTGTACTGTGCTCCTCTGTGTCAGCAACATGTCAGCTTTGTGAAAATGAGCTGGGACTAGGTAGGAAGATTTCCTTTACGTAAGTAGGGGCTGTGAAGGAAAGGGAGGGAGGCTGTTTGTGTACAGGGATGGGCCAAAACCTTGTGTGTTTACAGATTTGTGCATGTGTGGGGCTGATATATATACAGGTGGGGGGTTTATATATATACAGGTGTGAGGTGGGCTGCCATATATAGTGAGGGGGGGGGCTGACATATATACAGGTGTGAGGGGGGTTGTCATATATACAGGTGGGGGCTGACATATATACAGGTGTGTGTGGGGGGAGTGGGGTAAGGCTTATATATATATACAGGTGTGAGGGGGCTGACATATATACAGGTGTGAGGGGGGCTGACATATATACAGGTGTGTGAGGGGAGCTGACACATATATATAGGTGTGGGGGGGGGCTGACACATATACATATGTGTGTGGGGGGGCTGACTTATATACAGGTGTGTGGGGGGTGGGGCTGACATATATACAGGTGTGAGGGGGGCTGAGTGCGTACAGGTGAGGTGGCCGGTGTGTGGATTTGGTGGGATGGACCGTGGGCAAGCCCTGGGGAATGTCGGTGGTCGGGGGGGGGGGGGGGTGGCCAGGCCTAAAGCTGTGTAAGGGGCCCAAAAATTTCCGATGGCTGCCCTGAAAACACCCAATGTGTTCTGCTGTTGAGCCTTAGTCTGTTTCAGGAGCCAGGAAGCAGATACCTCTGTCAGGAGCTGTGTAGGACATAAAAAACAAAACCGGACATTCTGGAGCCACCCTGGGAGTGCATGGACTTCACCTGGGTGGGCCGCAGTGAGGGGAGCATGGCTTATGCACCATCCACATAAGTTAGCCTCTACCGGTGGACAGCTTCCATCCAACGTGGCATGGCTGCAGATAAGCTCTTTGATATTACTTTGCATTTAGCTTTTTAATCGCATTAAACCCATTGATGCTGCACTTATCTGGCTCTCCTTGTGTTTTTTTTTGTAGGTTTCGGGCAGTGGACCCGGTTCTTTCAGGGGAGAGGAGACAGATTGTGTGTTCATACTATGTATGAACACCATCTTTCTCTCCTCCTAGACAGTCCCATCCCCCCACAGTTAGAAACACACCCAGGGAACACATTTAACCCCTTGATCGCCCCCTAATGTTAACCCCTTCCCTGCCAGTGACAATTACACAGTAATCAGTGTATTTTTATGGCACTGATCACTGTATAATTGTCAGTGGTTTCAAAAAAGTGTCCGATGTGTCCACCATAATGTCAAAGTCCTGATAAAAATCACAGAACGCCGCCATTACTAGTAAAAAAAAAAAAAATAATTAAAAAAAATTCCATAAATCTATCTCCTATTTTGTAGACGCTATAACTTTTGCGCAAACCAATCAATATATAATTTTTTTTTTTTTTTACCAAAAATATGTAGAAGAATATATATCGGCCTAAACTGAGGAAAAAATTTTGTTTTTTTGATAACAAATGTGGAATATTTATTATAGCAAAAAGTGAAAGATATTGTGTTTTTTTTTTTTTTTTTAAATTGACGCTCTTCTTTTGTTTTTAGCGCAAAAAATAAAAACCACAGAGGTGATCAAATACCACCAAAAGAAAGCTCTATTTGTGGGAAAAAAAGGAGGTCAATTTTGTTTGGGTACAACGTTGCACGACCACGCAATTGTCAGTTAAAGCGACGCAGTACCGAATCGCAAAAAACGGCCCGGTCATTGAGCAGCCAAATCTTTCGGGGCTGAAGTGGTTAAAATACCCGCAATGTACATAGACTACCCAGAGGGGAGGGGTTTTTTTTTCTCAAGAAAAGTGGAGTTGCTCTTTAAGCTTAAGGGTTCACAAAGAAAAGAGTTACTGATGTATTTTAAAAAATGGTATTCATGGCTTTATATATTTCTCTTAGAGAAATTTTGTCCTTTAACTTACAGTATACTGTATATCCACATCAATTTCAGGGCTCCTATTAGAAGATAACCCTTCTATCCGTGCCATATCTCTGGGACACGGCCATATCCTGGTGGGAACAAAAAATGGAGAGATCCTGGAGGTGGATAAGAGTGGACCAGTCACCCTTCTGGTCCAGGTGAGTGTAGCTCAACCCGATGCAGCCTGGCCTTGGCATGCTATAGTCTAGAATCTCAGCTAACGCCAACTTGTTCTCCCCAGGGACATATGGAGGGAGAAGTTTGGGGTTTGGCCACCCACCCGCATTTACCCATCTGTGCCACTGTAAGCGATGACAAGACCCTCCGAATCTGGGACCTCTCCCCCAGCCATTGCATGCTCGCTGTGCGCAAACTGAAGAAAGGCAAGTTCCAAAAATTGTATCACTCAAGGTGGACACTGGTTTTGTTGCTGGGGTGGGGCATTGTTGTTTCCCATAACCAGCCACCAATACAAATGCATCCATACTGGCTCCTCTAGCTCTATGTCAAAGCTTTAGATGGGGAGAAACAGGCATGGGGGAGTATAAGACCCAATTTGAATAATAAAGCTTGATAAGTTTAAAGAAGAAAAATGGAAAATTGTTTTAAATACTTACCAAAATTTTATTTTTCTGGTGCCAATCCATGGCAGCATACACATGGTAGTATGCTGCCATATTGGTGGCAGAAAAATGGAAAATGGTATCAAATACTTTAATGTTCCTTTCCTGTTGCCAATCAATGGCAGCATACTACGACATGTATGCTGCCAAGTTGGCACCAGAAATAAAGCATTCTTTGGTAGCGTGGTCTGTTTGTATCGTCTAAACAAAGGTAACCATATTGGGGTGATACGGACTTACAGGTTGGAACTTTTAAATTCATATGTAGAATGAGCATTTTCAAGCCACTAATTACACAACGAATTGCATCTGTTCAAGTGTCCGAGTGTTGTCACTTGTCTGTGTCTTCTTACTGCCCCCAGGTGGTCGGTGCTGTTCTTTCTCTCCAGATGGGAAAGCTCTAGCTGTCGGTCTAAATGACGGAAGTTTTTTAATCGTCAACGCAGACACGCTGGAGGACTTGGTGTCTTTTCACCACAGGAAGGATGTGATTTCCGACATTCGCTTCTCCCCTGGTGAGAAGATAGTTGGGCAAGGCACAGATTGGGGTATTTTCAGGGTGTATCTTGGGTCTGAACCTGCTGGAATTATCTTTTTATTTTGTTTCAGGTTCTGGTAAATACGTCGCTGTTGCTTCCTATGACAACTTTGTGGATATTTACAATGTGATGAGCAGTAAACGAATTGGAGTGTGTAAGGGGTCCACAAGCTACATCACCCACCTGGACTGGGACACCCGAGGTCAGTGATGGCTCTATGCAGTGAAGTTCTGAAAGCATCCCTAATTAGATATTACTTGATATGTAGTTGGGTCATAGGTGATATATTATGTAGTTTTTATTGTTGAATTTTACAGTATATGTATTATAGTTTGGATACGTAGATGATCTACTTGGTTATAGATTATATGGTTAAATGATATAGGTGATATAATTTGGGTTATTCGATAATATATTTGGATGATATAGATCAGTGGTCTCCAAACTGTGGCCCGAGGGACAGGTGCTGCCCATTGCTTGCCTTTATCCTGCCCTTGGGGCACTAGTTATCTCACTGTTAGGAGACACTATTCTGCCCACTGACTACAACAAAGGGGCATAATTCCTGCCACTGAAACCAACAATGGAAGCACTATTTTTCCCACTAATACCAAAGATAGGACACGGTTTACTCCAACTGATGCCTAAAATAAACTCCTATTTCTGCTGGCCACAGCCCCCCAAAAGTCTGAAGGAAAGTTTGGAGACCCCTGATCTAGATGATATAGTTGGGTTATATAGATGATAGAGTTGGGTTAAATAAATGGTAGAATGGAGTCACCGATGATGCAGTTGGGTTGTTTATTGGCCCTTTGCTTAGAAAGGCTGGAGACCCCTGATCTAGATGATATAGTTGGGTTATATAGATGATAGAGTTGGTTTAAATAAATGGTAGAATGGAGTTGCCCATGATGCAGTTGGGTTGTTTATTGGCCCTTTGCTTAGAAAGGCTGGAGACCCCTGTTCTAGATGATATAGTTGGGTTATATAGATGATAGAGTTGGGTTAAATAAATGGTAGAATGGAGTCACCGATGATGCAGTTGGGTTGTTTATTGGCCCTTTGCTTAGAAAGGCTGGAGACCCCTGATCTAGATGATATAGTTGGGTTATATGGATGATAGAGTTGGTTTAAATAAATGGTAGAATGGAGTTGCCCATGATGCAGTTGGGTTGTTTATTGGCCCTTTGCTTAGAAAGGCTGGAGACCCCTGTTCTAGATGATATAGTTGGGTTATATAGATGATAGAGTTGGTTTAAATAAATGATAGCATGGAGTCACCGATGATGCAGTTGAGTTGTTTAGATCAGTGGTTTCCAAACTGGGGGCTGGATGTGGCCCTTTGCTTGTCTTTATCTGGCCCTTGGGGCACTATTCCACCAGTTGCTTAGAAAGTTTGGAGAGCCCTGGCATAGATGATGCAGTTGGGTTTTATAAATTACAGAGTTGGATTATATGGATGATAAAGTTGGGTCACAGATGGTGCAGTTGGGCTATATATACATGATAGGGTAGGGTAACAGATGGCACAATTTGGTTATGTAGATGATACAGTTGGGTTATGTAGATGATACAGTTGGATTATATGGATAATAAAGCTGGGTCACAGTTGAAACTGTTAGATTATACAGATGATCAAGTTGGGTATTTTATTTAGAGTGTTGCAGACATTAGCTGGTATTTTAATTAGGAAAGCTTTAATGTGCTGGCCATACAGGATGCAGAAGGTGCATTTTCTCCATCAAAACATTGTATTTAATCTATTCAATCATCTCTGGCCCCAATCTTGACAGTCAAATCCAAACATTACACCCATACCCAACAACCAGCTGTAATGCCCCCTGGTGGTCACCACAGCTTGTTACAACTGGCATTCAGTGTGCTTTCTGCTCTGTTCTCAGGGAAGCTGATACAGGTGAACACCGGGGCCAAGGAACAGCTATTTTTTGAAGCCCCTCGAGGAAAAAGGCAAATGATTCCAGCCCACGAGGTAGGAAAACAGTTTCTATGTTTGTGGAAAGTTTTGAAAACAAATGTTATATATATATATATAGAGGTGTCACGTGACCATGTTTTCGTAGTACTTATATTGTATTATCAGAATGTGTGATTTTTTTTCTGCTCTGACACTTCAGTTGTTCAGAAGTCTGATGAGGAACTCTGTGCTCATAGTTGACATTTTCAGAAGTATTGATTAACTAATAATCAACATCCTTTCAATGATACTTTTTGCTCATTAATCCACAAATTTATTCTGCCTGTCTTAGTACAATAGGACTGTAATCAAATCAGAAAACCCCCAACCCTGCCCACCTCTTTTCTTTAGAGACACAAAGTACTTATCTCCAGGCTCCAAAGATGAGGAGTCACATGAGCAGATTAAAGACATTTGATCATGTGATCAAACCTATACATTTGTACTAGACTGCACATTAAAGACTAAGTACAGGTCCTCAGTGGAGCAGGGAGGGCAGTAAGCATATACAGAGCATTCATGTTCTCCCTGAAACCCTAATTCACTCTCTGGGGTTGTTCAATAAATTGCCGTGCATGTTCCAACCCAACACTGATTCACAACTTACACAAGGCATGGACCCTTCGCCGGCCTCCTGGTAATAGTACTCATGTGGAAGGCATCTGACTGCATAGTGAGGAGTCAAGGAAATGGTCCCATGAATGGATTCTCAGGAATATGTTAAGTGAATAGGGCTTTGCAGTGGGCAGATGAAGAAGTAATTAACCCTTACCCTTTATTCTCTAAAGCAGTGGTCTCCAAACTGTGGCTGATGGGCCAGATGTCGCCCTTTGCTTGCCTTTATCCGGCCCTTGGGACACTATTACTCCCACTGACTTGAACCACTAGTCCTCCTACTGACACCAACAAGGGGCCACTATTTCTCTCACTGATGCCAACAAGAGGACACTATTTCTCCCACTGATACCAACAAGGGAACACTATTTCTCCCACTAACACCAACAAAGGGCCAATATTTCTCCCACTAACACCAACAAGAGGACACTATTTCTCCCACTGAAACCAACAAGAGGACACTATTTCTCCAACTGATACCAACAAGGGGACACTATTTCTCCCACTAACACCAACAAGGGGACACTATTTCTCCCACTAACACCAACAAGGGGACACTATTTCTCCCACTGATACCAACAAGGGGACACTATTTCTCCCACTGACACCAACAAGGGGACACTATTTCTCCCACTGATACTAACAAGGGGACACTATTTCTCCCACTAACACCAATAAGGGGATACTATTTCTCCCACTAACACCAACAAGGGGACGCTATTTCTCCCACTGATGCCAACAATGGGATACTATTTCCCCTACTGATACCAATGATGGGGCACTTTTTCTCCCACTGATTCCACTGATAGGGCACTATTCCTCCTCCTCCTGAATACAGGCTCTACATCATTTATTAACTCCCACTGACCACCAACCTGAAGCATTGTTTACTTCCTCTATTGCCGGGACATTTTCTACTCCTGCTGGCAACAATCTGGCCCCCCTGAAGTCTGAAGGACAGTAAACTGGCCCATCGTTTTAAAAGGTTTGGAGACCCCTTGCTCTAAAACAAACCTGTTACTGCAGCCTAATAGGGCAAAGTACTGTACAATGTTGCTTTAGGACTGGCATATCAAACTGGCATTTTAGGGCCCCATATGTTCCACTTTCTTCTTCTTCTTTGTACCCCTTATTTACAGTAAGTAAGCATTTTTCAGGAGTTTTTTTTCCTTTTATTTTCACCTGACGATCCTTCCTGTATTTTGCTTTATGCCCTATGGTGGCATTGCTCATTCACTGTATCTATGGAGAAGTAGAGGTGTTGCACTAGGACCAAAAAAAAATTGTGTTAGAACCATAGAACACCTCTCTCTCATCATTATCATAATATGGGGTGGGAAGGATGTTTTGTAGTCTACAAAGAGAAGTGAGAGGTCAGTTGACCAAATGTCATTGAATCCCAGAACATGGAGTAGCTTCTCTAAGAGACTAGGATGGGCGGTGGAAAGGGGGGTTATCTGATTTTAGATTCCCTTTAAGCCTATTTGGAGCACTCAACACCCCTGTGTATACTGATTTTACTTTTCCTCAGGCAGAGAAGATCTCCTGGTCCTCGTGGACAAGTGTCCTGGGTGCAAGCTGTGAGGGCATCTGGCCAGTGATTGGAGAGGTCAGTGACGTAACTGCCGCCTCACTTACCAATGATGGCAAAGTCTTGGCAACTGGTGACGATTTTGGATATGTGAAGCTATTTCGATACCCCGTAAAAGTAAGAAGGAAAATCTAGTTGTTCATATAATGTACAACATGACTGAACTACTAATAACCCGGAGGATTAGATTATCAAAATGCGCGCACACACACACACATGCCTTACTAAAGCAGTCTGCTCACATAATTTGTAATAAAAACAACTTTGCCATTCTGAAGCTTCCCTCCAACCACTTTGCATATTATTTTATATATACTGTGATTCTGTACTTGCCAAATATGCTGCAGAAATCTCCCTCCACTAAGTCTGGCTGCAGCCATTTTAACTGTGGGCAGCTGAAGCTGCTGCCTGTTCACTTCTTGGATTTACACAGACACACAGATGCACACCTCCAGCTCTGCAGCTTTCATTGGCCCTCTTATGACTCATCCCCCCCTCCCTTCCTGGCAAACTCTCACGAGAGTGAGAGAGAGCTGTGAATGATGTCATTAGCCTAATGACCAGACAAGAAACAGGAAGTGAGCTGTATAAGGTATTTACTGGCAGAAAAAAAAAATACTATCCGAAGTTAAAACAACAAGGACAGAAGATTTAATAGATGGGAAGTTGAAAAAATGACTGAAGGTCCGCTTTAATCATTCTAATCTAAAAGGTGATTTATTAGAATAGATTTTGCCTTGTGGCACCTAGGAGAGGGTGATGGCACAGGTATTTCAGTTAGATCCTGAGAGCTCACGGACAACCCAAATCCAAGAATCCTTAATCCCATGGGAAATGGGCTTCACAAGGATCCTGGGATTTCAAATATCATGGGAATGGGCTCCAGAAGGATCCAAGGATTCCAAATCTCATGGTAAGTAGCTCCAGAAGGATCCAAGGATCCAAAATCCCATGGGAAGGAGTTCAGAAGGATCCTAGTATCTCAAGTCTCATGGGAAGGGGCTTCAAAATGATCCTAGAATCTCAAATACCATGGAAGGGGCTCCAGAAGGAATCTAGGATCCCAAATCCCATGGGAAGGAGTCCAGAAGGATCCTAGGATCTCAGATCTAATGGGAAGGGTTCCAGAAGGAACCTAGGATCCCAAGTCTCATGAAAAGGGGCTCCGGAATGATCCAAATCCCATGGGAAGGGGCTCCATAAGGATCATAGGACCTCAAATCTCATAAGAAGGGGCTCCAGAAGGATCCTAGGATCTCATGTCTCATGGGAAGGGGCTCCAGAAGGATCCCAGATCCCATGGGAAGCGTCTCCGAAAGGAACCCAAGATCCCAAATCTCATGGCAAAGGGCTCCAAAAGTAACCTGGGATCCCACGAACCCATGGGAAGGGGATCCACAAGGATACCAGGATCTCAAATCCCAAGGGAAGGGGCTTCATAAGGATCCTAGGATCTCGTATATCGTGGGAAGGGGCTGCATAAGGAACCTGGGATCGCAAATCTAATGAGAAAACACTCCTGCTGCAGAACCTTGTGATATTTGGCATCCTCAGGTTTCCCAGTATCTCACTGGATGGCCTGGGACTTCTCCCACACCTAGGTGCTCTAGGTGAAATCTGGGGTGTAAATTAAGTACATGGTTAATTTTTCTTCGAATATATTAATGCGTGAATGCTTAATGTTCATTTTTACATAAGGTCCAAGGGTCTAAAGAGCAATTTGGCCTTATATTTTGATGCAAGATCCTCTTTAAAGAAGAACCCTCACTTCAATTATATTCAGTGTTCTGTCCCCTAGAGGACAAAGTACAAGTAGTTATTTGGTCTATGTTACTTGTAAGCCTAGCTACAAGGTAGGACAGAGCACCCCCTCCTCTTCCTGTGGCCATCTGACAACGTTGTTAGCAAGGAGAGGGCTGCATTCATTGCTGGCCCTTATCTCCAGCTCCAGGCACTTGCCTGAAGCGAGTGCCAGAAAGAGGAATGCAGAAGGGGGGGCATGTTAGCCTCCCACTTCTCTGCATTCCGCTTGCCGCCGCTTGTCTGGACAAATGCTTTGAACCAAAGATCAGGGCCAGTGATCAAGCAGCCACCTCCTTGTTAACTATTTTGTTGGATGGCCGTGGAAGAACTTCCATTTGGAGTTCTTAATTTACCTCTGTACTCATCCAGGTGCACACACTCCAGGCTGGTTTGGTGAGGGACAATTTGACCTTCCACAATGCTTTTGAAATGTGGAAGGACACCAGGTCACCTAGGGGGAAACACCTTCAAGTGCGTGGAGAGAGTACAAACTTCATGCAGATGTGGGTCCCTGGTGGAATCTAAAATGACAGGCAATGTGAAACATTTGCATGTAGCAATATCGTAAATAATTCACCTCTTGTACGCAGGGAAAATATGGGAAATTTAAGAGGTATGTAGCCCACAGCTCCCACGTCACCAATCTACGCTGGATTTACGATGACAGCTTACTGGTCAGCGTTGGCGGTTCGGACACCTCGATCATGCTCTGGACACACGAAGTGGAGGGGCACCGAGAGACGCGGCAGTGCGACAGTGAGGAGTCAGACCTGGATTCCGAGGAGGACGGAGGTAAATGATGGCTGGATGGGGGTCAGCGGATCAGCCAATCAGAATTTCAGAAGAGCTCCCCTTGATTGGTTGTTATTGTTTATCGTGTGTCACAGTTTTGTTTTATATTGTTCAAATAGATTCTGCAGCACTTTGCAATATGGACAGACCTATTCGGGTAATAAAGTACTTGTCAAAACAAAGTTTTTAAGAAATGAGAAGTACCCTGACCACAAGAGCTGACAGTCTGGAGGAAAGTGAGAAATAAATGGGCTCAGCCATTAGGAACCTTGGCTATATCTTATCTAACCTAGTTAGAAATCTGTCCCTGGCCCGATGAGTTGCAGACACAGATGTCTTTTGGTGGTTGGATTGTCCCTACATGTTATCCTTTGTCTATGGGCAACATGGCTCCTCATTCCTTACCCTATAATAACGATAAGCACCAACGTTAAAAATGTGGTGACATGCATGTGGCACCCCATAGCAGCTGGTTATTGAGCCGTTTACCATGCTATGGCCCACAAGGAAAGTATACCTGTATTTTTTCAAGATGGTGGGTCAGTGACCCAAGAAGCCATCTACTGGTTCTCCTCTGGGCTTAGGTTCCTGTCCTCTTCAGCCCAGAGCCATGCTGGGAGATGTGTGAAAATATACGCTCAGGAGGCCTCATTCTGATTTCAGTGATTTGTATTCAATATAATATTACTTCATCTATCATCATCAACCATTAGAGCTTACCATCAATAAGTGCACTTATACTGTGATAAATACAAAAAATACTTGAACAATAAATCCCAATGAAACAACCATGTGGTAGTAATATACAAAATATAATACTAAATTTATAAAAAGAATATAATGTCCTCTTTGTTGTCAATTGTAAAAAAAAAAAAAAGGAATTTAAATCTCATCCGAATCCAATTCTTCTTATTTTCCACCTCTTGTGTGCTATTGATTCCCTGTGCAATGATTTCCCACCACCCCATTCACCATCTGTGCTCGCCTCCAATGGTGGACCTACCAGATATCAGGTGGACCTGCCAGACAACTTCCCCTGTTTCCACTTTGGAGATTGTGTAATACTTTGCATAAATGGACCTTTAAAAACACACGTTGGGCGGAGCTGGGTGGTTGACAGCTGTAACCGGGAGTTACGCAGGAGCTGCGGCCCCGGTGTTTGTAATAGATGCCATTACTTCAATATTGTGCAATTTTAAGAAATAAAGGGTTTTAAGAGATATACTACAACCATAGGCCTGGGCACACCCTAATCATCCTGTGTTGCACAGATTCCCTCTGTTTAAACCACTGATATTGTACCAAAGCCCCCCCTAATGGGGCTCCTAAAAAAATCTGTTAAAATTATTAGAAAAAAAAAATTGTAAAAAATAATAAAAAATTAAATAATAAAAATAAAAACTAATGACACCAATCTCTGCCCTACTGACAATGTCCACTGCTCTACTGACACCGTCAGTATATATACACATGCATGCGTATGAGCTTTGAGGTGCACACCCTAATGTAATAGGCTGTGCACACCTATGACTACAACACCATGAGTAACCCCTTTGTTGTATGAGTGCTATGCAGGAAGAAACCGCAATCTTTTAAAGGGCCATACACCCATTTATCTGAAGTATCACACAGCCTCCAAAGTGGGAAGGTGTCTGGCAGGGTCCACCATTGGAGGTGAGCGCATATGGTGAATAATGGTGGAAATCAATAGAGCGCAAGAGGTGAATAATAAGAAAAATTACATCTGGGTGACATTTAAATTCTTCTTTTTTTTTTTTTTTTTTTAACAATTGACTACAAAGAGGAAATTTATTATATTATCATTTTTATCAATTTAGTATTGTATTTTGTATATTTATAAAAACAGTTGTGTCATTAGGATTTATTGTTCAAGTATTTTTTATATTTATCACAGTATAAGTGCAATTATCGATGGTAAGCTTTAATAGTGGATAATGATACTAGAAGTAGGCGCAGCAGCATTATATTGAATACATTTTATATGCAGGTTGTGGGAACACAATTTACTGTTTTCAGCCAATTATTATATACTTTGTTTCACTAACACAGATATTCATATTTAATTGCAATTTTATTTTTTTATTAATTTATATTTGTACACAATACACTGGTAGTGCGGGACTGATACTCCACATACAGGTGCATCTCAAAAAATTAGAATATCGTCAAAAAGTTAATTTATTTCAGTAATTATGTTCGAAAAGTGAAACTCGTATATTATATAGGTTCATTACACATAGAGTGATATATTTCAAGCATTTCTTTATTTTAATTTTGGTGATTATGGCTTACAGCTAGTGAAAACCCAAAATTCAGTATATCAGAAAATTAGAACATTGCGAAAAAGTTGAATATTGTAGACTCATGGGGGTTCATTTACCAAAACTGGAGAGTGCAAAATCTGGTGCAGCTCTGCATAGAAACCAATCGGCTTCCAGGTTTTATTGTCAAAGCTTAATTGAACAAGCTGAAGTTAGAAGCTAATTGGTTAGCATGCACAGCTAAACCAGATTTTGCACCCTGCAGTTTTAGTAAATTAACCCCATGGTGTTACACTCTAATCAGCTAATTAACTGAAAACACCTGTAAAGATTTCCTGAGCCTTTAAATGGTCTCTCAGTCTGGTTCAGTAGGTTACACAATCATGGGGAAGACCGCTGACTTGACAGTTGAAGGGTAAGTCACAAAAAGGTCATTGCTAAAGAAGCTGGCTGTTCAGAGTGCTGTCTCCAAGCATATTAATGGAAAGTTGAGTGGAAGGAAAAAGTGTGGTAGAAAAAGATGCACAAACAACAGGGATAACCGCAGCCTTGAGAGGATTGTGAAGCAAAGGCCATTCAAGAATTTGGGGGAGATTCACAAGGAGTGGGCTACAGCTGGTGTCAGTGCTTCAAGAGCCACCACACAAACACGTATCCAGGACATGGGCTACAACTGTCGCATTCCTTGTGTCAAGCCACTCCTGAACCAGAGACAACATCAGAAGCGTCTTACCTGGGCTGAGGAGAAAGAGGACTAGACTGTTGCTCGGTGGTCCAAAGTCCTCTTTTCGGATGAAAGTAAGTTTTGCATTTCATTTGGAAATCAAGGTCCCAGAGTCTGGAGAAAGAGGCACAGAATCCAAGTTGCATGAGGTCCAGTGTGAATTTTCCAGTCGGTGATGATTTGGGGAGTCATGTCATCTGCTGGTGTTGGTCCGCTGTGTTTTATCAAGTCCAAAGTCAGCGCAGCCCTCTACCAGGAAATTCTAGAGCACTTCATGCTTCCCTCTGTTGATAAGCTTTATGGAGATGCTGATTTCATTTTCCAGCAGGACTTGGCACCTGTCCACACTGCCAAAAGTACCAATACCTGGTTTAATGATCATGGTATCACTGTGCTTGATTGGCCAGCAAACTCACCTAACCTAAACCCCATAGAGAATCTGTGGGGTATTATCAAGAGGAAGATGAGAGACACCAGACCCAGGCTTCCATAACACCTCAGCAGTGCCACAGTCTGATCGCCTCCATGCCACGCTGCATTGATGCCGTAATTCATGCAAAAGGAGCCCTGACCAAGTATTGAGTGCATACTATACTGTACATGGACATACTTTTCACTAAGCCAACATTTCTGTATTGAAAATCCTTTTTTTTTTTTTTTTTTTTTTTTTTATTAGTCTTATGTAATATCCTCATTTTCTGAGATACTGAATTTTGGGCTTTCACTGGCTGTAAGCCATAATCATCAAAATTAAAAGAACAATGCTTGAAATATATCACTCTGTGTGTAATGAATCTGTATAATATATGAGTTTCACTTTTTGAATTGAATTACTAAAATAAATTAACTTTTTGATGGTATTCCAATTTTTTGAGATGTCCCTGCATACATAGTGATTTCAGTGATTACAGGCTAGATGCGAGGGGGTCCGCCGGACTCTTGAGGCCCATGAAACATGAGGGCCCAGGTCACCAGGTGCGTGACTCGAAAGGGAACCATTTACTTTACCACTAGGCAGATGGACCTTTCCCTATCAAGCCACTACTCCCTCCTGACCCGAACCGGGGTTCCTCTACCACACTGCCCATGTGTTGGCAGTTCCATGTCATTTTAGAGAGATTAGGAGACTGACCCAGCACTAATAATGCTGCACTCCTTGCTGTTTGTTCTGCTATTCCCTGCTACAAACACCAAAGAGGCATAGTTGGTTTAAATTTTTTATTCTAGTCTTTAACTGCATAGTCAGTATATCCATCCATAACTGTCAATTTGTTCCAATGGATCCAAACATACACTATATTGTCAAAAGTATTGGGATGCCTGCCTTTACACACACATGAACTGTAGTGGCATCCCACTCTTAGTCCGTAGGGTTCAATATTGAGTTGGCCCACTCTTTGCAGCTATAACAGCTTCAACTCTTCTGGAAAGGCTGTCCACAAGGTTTAGGAGTGTGTCTGTGGGAATGTTTGACCATTCTTCCAGAAGAGCATTTGTGAGGTCAGGCACTGATGTTGGACGAGAAGGCCTGGCTCGCAGCCTCTGCCCGAATTCATCTCAAAGGTGTTCTAACGGGATGAGGACAGGACTCTCTGCAGGCCAGTCAGGTTCCTCCACCCCAAACTCACTCATCCATGTCTTTATGGACCTTGCTTTGTGCACTGGTCCAAATCATTTGGTGGAGGGCGGATTATGGTGTGGGGTTGTTTTTCAGGGGTTGGGCTTGGCCCCTTAGTTCCAGTGAAGGGAACTCTTAAGGTGTCGGAATACCAAGACCTTTCATGCTCCCAACTTTGTGGGAACAGTTTGG
Source organism: Lithobates clamitans (assembly GCA_037952925.1). Classification (NCBI taxonomy): domain Eukaryota; kingdom Metazoa; phylum Chordata; class Amphibia; order Anura; family Ranidae; genus Lithobates; species Lithobates clamitans. Next base: position 131,736 of record JBBGZY010001909.1, on the reverse strand, counting down.
GGATGGCCCCTGTTCCAACATGGCTGCGCACCAGTGCTCAGAGCAAGGTCCATAAAGACATGCAACATCGCTGGATCTAGATGGAGCTCAGGTAAGTATTAGGGGGGCTGAGGGGGACTGCTGCACAGAGAAGGCTTTTTACCTTAATGCACACAATGCATTAAGATATAAAAAAAAACCTTCTGACTTTACAACTACTTTAAAAGAGAAATCCAAACTATTAAAATGAACCAATATAGTATGGAACAGCGTGCAAAACTGATTGTAAAGGAAAAAAGGTATTTCTAGGGTCAGATAGAAAGTCCCAGTTAATTCACTGTGTAATAGTCCAATAAAAAGTAATTCCTATGGATGGCTGCTGCTCCTCTGAGTATTGGACATTTCTCTGTGTGCAAAAACTGAAAGAGAATGACAGGACAGGGGGCGCCACTATCTAAGTGTAGTCCTTTTATTAAAACAAATTTGTAAAAACAATATGCACTCACTTGATTACAAAGCTTGTTTGGGCACATCAGTGGTCCTGTGGATCCAGACGAACTATGCAGATACTGCATGACTGTTGATGTGCCCAAATGAGATTTAATCAAGTGAGTGCATATTGTTTTTTTATGGATTTGTTTTAATAAAAAAAACTACACTTAGATGGTGGTGCCCCCTGTCCTGTCATTCTCTTTCAGATCCTAACTATAAGGTTGCACCACTCTACGCACCTCCTTCTGAAGCTCAGGGCATCTGTGCGTGGCACTGATGACTTGGAAAAGGTGGTCAGGTTTGAGTTTAAAGACTTCTTTTAGTCACTTGAGGTGGCTGAATTCAGATTCAGAATACTTTATTAATCCCAAAGGGAATTTGCTAAAAAAAAACTTGTGATTCCCCATCTAAGGGTTGGGGGGGGGGGGGGATGTTTGGATAACAGATGTGACAATACAGGGTCTCTAATCCTCAGGTTATGACAGCGATGTGATGAGAGAGAATGAATTGACCTACACCATCAAAGCCTTATCCACCAACATCCGTCCTACGGCTGGGATCAAACCTCACCTGCAACAGAAGGAGATGTCCTTGGATGAGAGGTAACCATCACTTATGCTTTTGGGGCAATTTTATTTTGTTTTGTACTTTTCTGATGGATGTTTTATATATTTATTATTTTTACTGTTTATATTTTTTTTGGTAGAAATATTGAATATAAGGTGCAAGCTGTGAAGCAAACTGTACTATCTTGACTTTCTAAGGCCTCGTTTACACAGGCAGCTGGAGGAAGGTGGGGTTGGCGGCAAACAAATTAGGTGGTTAAGCCAGGTACTTGAAGCCATTTTGCCCAAAATGTTTTGGTCCAACTGTGCAGTGGTGCAGACAATGTAATGCTCCAGAGAAAGCTCCCAGGTGTACAAGTAAAGACCGAGGGGATCAGGCAGCCGCTTCTCTATTTGTCACTCAATTTTGAAGCCAGGCTAGGACCGCCTCGGGGTCTTCAAACAAGTGTACTGGGTTGTCACCTTTCACTCGAAGACTTGCTAGGAACAGCATAGAATATTTAGGATGTTGTATTCAGAGACGCCTTCTGGATTCGGTAAAACTTTTGCAGTGGCGCTGCACCTCCGCCGAGAAATTAGGGAAATCCACAATTTTAACATTTTCCAAAGGAATATTACCCTTTACCCGTGCAAGGTGAAGCAACCAATCTCAGTCTTTAATTCAGGAGCTTTGCAATAGAAGTGTGAGGAGGTGCCCCTTGAGGTGGTGGTCATGCGGTGCACCCTCTCTACCACAAAAGTGGGGATAAGGCCTTTCGACCCTAGGTAGTAATAAGTAGTTGCTCCAGGAATGCTGATGGATTGGATCTTTCTGCACCCTCAGGCAGGCCAATAAAACGTAGATTACTACAGCAAAGTCTATTCTCTGAGTCCTCTTGTTTCTGCAGGAGTTGGCCTACTTGTAACTGAAGGTGGTCGGAGACATCTTGCAGAGGTGGGAGCGAGTCTTCCACACTGCGCAGCCTAGTCTCAGAGTTGTTGTCCCATTCCCTAAGCTAGGCTTGCTACAAAAACCAAAGCCTTGCCAAATGGGGAGGGGTTATGCCTGGGAGAGGACTACCTGTCTTTTTTTTTTTTTTTTTGCTAGCGTTCAAAAACCTGAGGGTTGCAGTATAACCCTATTGTTATGGCTATGAAGATGTTCTGTGTCCTGTGATGCGCTGCAAGAAAAGGATTTTACAGACAAAATTCCTATTATGCAGATTATGTTCCACATTTTATTTTAAAATGTATCATTATGTTGAACATTGTGTTTCCAAAGTCTTACCGCCATCATTTATTACACGAGTACAAAGACTGGAGATGGCAAACTTTCTAAACTTTGAATGAGATGTCTGGAAAGTCAGAGAGTCCTGATTAATTCGTTAGACGTAGCCAGGACGGTGAGTCATAAAGGGAGATGTCACCTCGAAGATGAAACATTTTATAACAAAGTTCCATCTTCTGATCTTTCTCTCTGAAAAATCGCAGTTATTTCATTATTTTCCAAGGCCGCTTCCAAACTAAACTCATTGTGTATTCTGAAGTGATTGCAGCTTCAATAAAATGTCTTCCAAAGACGAAGGGGGGTCTGTGTGTGAAAAATTGGTGTAAGTAATGATCCAGCTAAACTGCGCTTATATTCGTTTTGTGTGAAGTAACCAGCATGCGCTCATTAGTTTTAGGGGTTTTTTCTTTTTTTTGTTTTTTGTTCATTAACCACTTGCCAACCAGGCCAATTCTGACATTTCTCTCTTACATGCAAAAATCGCAATTTTTTTTGCTAGAAAATTACATAGAACCTCCAAACATTATATATGTTTTTTTTAGCAAAGACCCTAGAGAATACAATGGTGGTCGTTGCACTGTATTTGCGCAGCAATTTTTCACCTTTTTTGGAAAAAAAACAGTTTTGTGCTTTAAAAAAAAAAACAGTAAAGTCAGCCCAATAGTTTTGCAAAATGTGAAAGATGAAGTTACGCCGAGTAAATAGATACCTAACATGTCACGCTTTAAAATTGCACACGCTCGTGGAATGGCGTCAAACTTCGGTAGTTAAAAACCCTCATAGGCAACGCTTTAAAAATTTTTACTGGTTACATGTTTTGACAGAAGAGGTCTAGGGCTAGAATTATTGCTCTTGCTCTAATGTTTGCGGCGATACCTCACATGTGTGGTTTGAACACAGTTTTCATATGTGGGCGGGACTTACGTATGCGTTCGCTTCTGCGTGCGAGCACACGGGGACAGGGACGCTTTAAATTTTTATTTTTTATGGTTCATTTTACTTTTTTTTTTTTTTTTTAGTTTGACATTGATCAATTTTTTTTTTTTTTTATTTAACTTTTATTCCTATTACAAGGAATGTAAACATCCCTTGTAATAGGAATATGGCATGATCGGTCCTCTTTACAGTGAGATGGGGTCAATAAGACCCCACATCTCACCTCTAGGCTGGGAAGCCTGAAATAAAAAAAATAAATAAAATGATCTCGGCTTTCCAGCCGAGGCGGCGCCGTTTGTTTGAATGCAGAGGCCGGGCCGTGACGTCATGACATGGCGCCCGGCCTCTGAACGATCATAGAGACTCCGACGACCATCTGGTCCACCGGAAATCTCTATGGTCACCATCTGGGGCCAGAGGATCCTGTCTCCGACTCACCGATGGAAGCGGTGAATCGGTAGAAGCACCGGATATGGTGGTGGGAGAGGGGGGACATCCCCTCTCGCCGCCCGTAAGAACGGTCAAGCGATGGAACAGCTATGATCGTTCCTGTGGTGTAGGGAATCGCCGGCTGAAAAAGCCGATATCTGAATGATGCCTGTAGCTGCGGGCATCATTCATTTATACCCGCTCAACTTTAAGGATGCCATTTGACGGCCGGCGGTGGGTAAGTGGTTAAAAAGCTGTGACTGTTTGGGGTAAAATCAAATGTTCTTAGGGCAGGGCCCAGGTCAATAGAGGGTCCTGAGCAGCGGGGGAATTGGATGTGGACAGCAGAGGGGGTGATCGGTGCAGTGGAGGGGCAGTTACAGGAACCGATCCCCTGTGCCTCTCCCTGCAACAGCTGAAAGTGGGCGTTGGCTCCTCTCCTTCCCACTGGCTTTCAGCTGCTGCGGGGAGAGTGTGACGGACCCTCCAGAGGAGTATGTCCGCTGTATAAGCTTCCCTTGCCCCGTAAGAGAATGATACCAGATCCCGCAGCCCACCCAGTCACTAGTCGGGACACAGTGTAGGGTGGGGAAAAACATTAAACTGTTTATTGAAACACGGGCACAAAGATTTACACTCTGGGACAATCCCCCTTTCTTTGCATGGCACAGGGTGGGGTAAACTGTACATCCAGCAACATAAGACACAGGTACATTGAAACTTTTCCACACATAATTCAATCAGTAACTGGTCGTGTAGACAGCCTCCTCAGCAGGAAGGACAGTTGGAGAAATTCCCCCCCTCCCCCCGGTCTACATGCTTAGAAAACACATAATGCGAACAGTAAAGGTGAGCCGGGTGTGGTAGAAATGGTGCCCGATAATTGTTCCATAAGCCCGGCTGGGAGAAGTGTGACTGCCCGGCACCAAGGTCAGAACAAAGTACATTAAACATTATCATAGGTATAAACGCATAACATCCCACAATAGTTTGCTAATAAGTTGGAGGGGACACAATTCTAGCAGACAGACAGAAACAATAGGTGACCCAATTAACAATGGGAGGGACACAAACTGTATCCTGTCCAATAGAAAAGTCATCAGAAGGCAAACAAGATTCCAGCAGTCTGATACAGTGGAATTAATCTATCTTCATAGATCTCTTGAGGATTATGGTTGATAAATATTTCTGCTCAGTCTGCAGGAGGGCCACCATATTCCCTCTGATCATTAATCTGTACAAGATCAATACCCTGTTTCCCCGAAAGTAAGACCTAGCGATGATTGTCGGTGATGGCTTCAATATATGCCCTACCCCCCAAATAAGCCCTACCCTGTTTCCCTGAAAATAAGCCCTACCCTGAAAATAAGACCTACAAGAACTTTAACTGGGGCTTATTTGGGGGGTAGGGCTTATATTGCAGCCATTACCGACAATCACGCTAGGTCTTATTTTTGGGGGAAACAGGGTATTACACCGTTCCATCCACTCTAGAAGGGAGGCTTTATTGTCCTTATTCAGAGAAGTAATTCAAGCCTCAATCTCAGCGTCCATTAAGTAGTCCATCATTATAGAATGATCTGCTTTCTCCATGGGCCATAATCAGTGGGCAGGAGGCACGCCCCTAGTTCCCTCCAAAAGCCCCTGTCCTGGTGGGGTCTGTTAGAGAGGTACACATGGGGATCAGTTCCTGTAATTGTCCCCCCTCCTCCGCCTCACTGATTACTCTCCCTGTCCAGGATTCAAGCCCACCTGTGTGCCCAAAGCCACCCACCCCCTGCCTCACTGCGGGCTTCCCTTCTCTCCAATCCTTAGGGCTGTTGTGTTTACTATGCTTCAGTTTCTGAATGAACAGGAAGCCTCTGTACAGAGGTGCCTTCTGTTCATTCACTGTGCAGTGCAGCTGAGGTTGTAGAGGAAGGGATGGCGGAATCTATGTCTTCAGTACCTTTCTCTGTCTCAAAAGTGACCCCCCGATATTTCACCTATTTTAGGGGATCTCCTCTGATGTTCTTAGGGTATGTTCTCCTCTAATCAAATATTCTAAGGGTATGTTCTCCTCTAATCAAATATTCTAAGGGTATGTTCTCCCCTGATCAAATATTCAAAGGGTATGTTCTCCCCTGATCAAATGTTTTTGGGGTATATTCTTCTCTGATCGAATGTTCTTAGGTAAGTTCTCCTCTGATCGAATGTTCTTAGAGTATGTTCTTCTCTGATCAAATGTTCTTCGGGTATGTTCTCCTCTGATCAAAAGTTCTTAGGGTATGTTCTCTTCTGATTAAATGTTCATAGGGTAAGTTCTCCTCTGGTCAAATGTTCTTAGGGTATATTCTTCTCTGATCGACTGTTCTTAGGGTATGTTCTCCTCTGATCAAATGTTAAGGGTGTGTTCTTCTCTTCCCAAAGACATATTAAAAAGGATATTGGGGGTGGGGTTTGGGTTTTTAACCCTCCAGTCTCCATTAAAAACGAAAACTTAAGTTCTGGGTGGACTCCATGCAGACGTAAGTTAATGCAGATTGCCATCCATAATTATGAATCTGACCTGGTATCAAGCCCTGTACAGCAGAACTCAAACCGGAAGTTGCAGAAGCAGCACAAGGAGCGATCATGTACTTATAAAGGCAATGCTGTTTGGAGGAGAGAGCAGAGTGAAAGAGGGATGATGCTGCTTTTCTTTTCACTGTCCATTCACAGGCTGGGGGAGGGTGTAGACCTGTAAGTGTTACTCAGCTGCAGCATGTCTCCTCCCCTGCCAGACAGCTCTGTGCAGGGTGGCAGAGCTGGGTAAATCTCAGGACTGGATGGACAGAAATACAAATCCTTAGCTGTATTTATTTCATCTGTGTAGGTAGCTGTTTGCTTGAAGTTCAGCTTTAAGTTCATCATTTGTGTTCATTTTGGAGTTTTGTGTCCTAATATATATATATTGGTAAAAGTCTTTCTCCTTGTCTTCTCTCCTCGCTTCCATGAAGGCAGGGCGTAGTCAGGTAAGATCTCACTCTTTGACTTCTCTCATGTTTGTCACATTAATGTTGTATCTACGAAAACCTTTTTTTTTTTAGCCAAATTCCCCTCCCTAAGTTATGGTAAGGCCCGGCTATAGACAGAGCTATGATTGGACAGAGTGGTGAAGGGATAGAACCTCTGTTAGGTTTTTATTTCTCAAAGTGTAAAAATACAACAGGAGCGCCAGACCAAGAATGAAAAAATTTCAAGTCGCTTTAATGATTCATCATCTGATCATATAAAACAACCAACGTCTTTCTGGGCCAATACACACACACTGTATACTCTATATTACCAAAAGTATTGTGACGCCTGCCTTTACATGCACATGAACTTTAATGACATCCCAGTCTTAGTCCGTAGGGTTCAATATTGAGTTGGCCCAACCTTTGCAGCTATAACAGCTTCAACTCTTCTGGGAAGGGTGTCCACAAGGTTTAGGAGTGTGTCTATGGGAATGTTTGACCATTCTTCCAGAAGTGTATTTGTGAGGTCAGGCACTGATGTTGGATGAGAAGGCCTGGCTCGCAGTCTCCATGATAATTCATCCCAAAGGATATGAGGGTTGATGTCAGGACTCTGTGCAGGCCAGTCAAGTTCTTCCACCCCAAATTCGCTCATCCATGTCTTTAGGGCCCTTGTTTTGTGCACTGTTGCTCAGTCATGTTGGAACAGGAAGGGGCCGTCCCCAAACTGTTCCCACAAAGTTGGGAGCATGAAATTGTCCAAAATGTCTTGGTATGCTGACGCCTTAAGAGTTCCCTTCACTGGAACTAAGGGGCCAAGCCCAACCCCTGAAAAACAACCCCACACCATAATCGCCCTCTCCACCAAATGATTTGGACCAGTGCACAAAGCAAGATCCATAAAGACCTGGATGAGTGAGTTTGGGGTGGAGGAACTTGACTGGCCTGCACAGATTCCTGACCTCAACCTGATAGAACACCTTTGGGATCAATTGGAGCAGAGACTGCGAGCCAGGCCTTCTCATCCAACATCAGTGCCTGACCTCACAAATGTGCTTCTGGAAGATTGGTCAAACATTCCCATAGACGCACTATATTTCTAAAGGTGCTATTGACATAAAATTGACACCTACTTTACATTGTAGCAAAGTGTCATTTCTTCAGTGTTGTCACATGAAAAGATAGAAGAAAATATTTACAAAAATGTGAGGGGTGTACTCACTTTTGTGAGATACTGTATATACACAGCGGGTAAAAGAAGTGTTGAACACGTCACCATTTTTCTAGGTAAATATATTGGTAAAGGTGCTATTGACGTGAAATTTTCACCACATGCCGGTAACAACCCATCCAATCCATACATATAAAGACACTAAAAGAAATCCGTTCAGAAATGAAGTTCTGTGTAATAAAAATGCAATGACACCGGGAAAAAGTATGGAACACACGAAAAAAAGATGTAATAAAATATTTTTACAAAAATGTGAGGGTGTACTTACTTTTGTGAGATGCTGTAGATGGCTAGAGACATTTTTAGATTATATATAAATTTTGGTATATTTATTTTGTAGCCTTGATCGGGGGGGGGGGGGGGAGGTGTTTTTGCTCCAAAACATGTTGACTGCGTTATGATATGATGAATTATTTTATGATTATTCCATATTTAATTACAAAATATATTCGATAATTAAATCATCTTGGACTCTTTTTAAGCACTTGGTCTGGAGCTCCTATTATTATTATGATTATTTTGTTTATTTTTCTTACATTTTAAGCCTTATTTTATATGAGCGGCCTCACCAGAGCCAGTGAGCTCACTGCACTGCCCAGGGCCCATCAGGTTATGTATTTTTGAGAGTTTTTTTTTTTTTTTTTTCTGTGCGTTTCCCTTCATTTTGATGAGATTTCCTCTCACCTCCTGTGTCTTGAGACAGAAAAAAGAAGGATAATGTCCTTCAACAAAAAAATGTAAAATAAACAGCAAAAAAATGTAAAATAAACAGCAAAAAATGTAAAATAAACAGCAAAAAACAAATTAAAATAAACAGCAAAAAGATGTAAAATAAACAGCAAAAAAATGTAAAATAAACAGCAAAAAACAAATTAAAATAAACAGCAAAAAGATGTAAAATAAACAGCAAAAAACAAATTAAAATAAACAGCAAAAAAATGTAAAATAAACAGCAAAAAAATGTAAAATAATCAGCAAAAAAAAAAATTAAAATAAACAGCAAAAAAAATGTAAAAGAAAAAAAAAACACAGCAAAAAAATTAAAATAAACAGCAAAAAAAAATGTAAAATAAACAGCAAAAAAATGTAAAATAAACAGCAAAAAACTAATTAAAATAAACAGCAAAAAAATGTAAAATAAATAGCAAAAAACAAATTAAAATAAACAGCAAAAAAATGTAAAATAAACAGCAAAAAAATGTAAAATAAACAGCAAAAAACAAATTAAAATAAACAGCAAAAAATGTAAAATAAACAGCAAAAAAAATGTAAAAGAAAAAAAAAACACAAGTCCATCTAGTTCAGCCAAAAGAAAAAAAAGGCACAAGATCATCTAGTCCAGCCAATTCAATAAATAATAAATCAATAAACATACAAGTCCAAAAGGCTACAGATGGCCAAAAAAAAAATAACCCGCTCTAATCTCTCCAAAAATTAATAAATATTTTTTTACTTTTGGATATATTTTAAATTTTATTATTAAAAATGAGATGATGAGCATGTATGTATGGAACCCAACATAAGGTTTGTGTAGACTGGTATTGTATAATTGTTATATTTGTACAAGAAGGCTGAGTTTGAATGCCGCTTCGATCTGTAACATTCTGGCCTTGTGGCTCTGGTGTCCTGGTACCAAATCCCTCCGAAATCACAAAGCATTGGCGTTAGTGTGGGGTTCCTCCATGCTGGTACGCTCATTGTCTTCAGACCAGATCGGAGTGTGTGGCTGAGATAGAGACAATACATTGTAAGTCATAAGTCGATGGTTCAAAAAAAAAAAAAAAATGCCAGAACATGATCGTGAAAATTTACACGATCCCGAAATATACGTAGGAGTCTCTACTGAACGCTCGTTTCCTTCTGACAATATATGAGCAGATGTTCAGTTAATGGGGTTTGCTTACAGGGAGCCTCATGAGGTTAATTTGCATTCTTTTATAATTAGGAAAAGCCCGCAGGGAAGTGTAAAGAGAGACGATTGTGCAGCATGCGACTCGGTATACGGACGAGAGATCGCCGTCATGGCGGCACGCTTCATGAAATATTACAACTCTCTAGTTCTGCTTGTAACCCCATTTGTGTGATCATTGTGACGGATGCTAAATGGTGATAAAGACCTTGTCATCATTACACTGCCAGATAGATAATCACCGTAGGTACATCACCGCCGTAACCAGCGCCAGTTCACGCTTGGCTCCGCCCACCTGGCAAAAGTTGATGTTCTGCGCAGAACTGCAAAATCATTACATTTTTAAACATTGTTTCCTATCTTATTTATCCTAAATAATATTTATGTAACATTAACCTCCTTCCTGCAAGCTGACGCATATAGGTTACATAGTTACATATAGTAGGCGGGGTTGAAAAAAAGACACAAGTACATCAAGTCCAACCTATGTGTGTGATTATATGTCATTATTACATTATATATCCCTGTATGTTGTGGTCGTTCAGGTGCTTATCTAATATCTTTTTGAAAGTATCGATGCCCCCCCCCCCGCTGAGACCACCGCCTGTGGAAGGGAATTCCACATCCTTGACGCTCTTACAGTAAAGAACCCTCTACATAGTTTAAGTTTAAACCTCTTTTCCTCTAATTTTAATGAGTGGCCACGAGTCGTATTAATTTATTTTCCGCAAAAAAGTTTTATCCCTATTGTGGGGTCACCAGTCCGGTATTTGTATGTTGAAATCATATCCCCTCTCAAGCGTCTCTTCTCCAGAGAGAATAAGTTCAGTGCTTGCAACCTTTCCTCATAGCTAATATCCTCCAGACCCTTTATTAGCTTTGTTGCCCCTCTTTGTACTCGCTCCATTTCCAGTACATCCTTCCTGAGAACTGGTGCCCAGAACTGGACAGCATACTCCAGGTGAGGCCGGACCAGAGTCTTGTAGAGTGGGAGAATTATCGTTTTTTCTCTGGAGTTGATCCCCTTTTTAATGCCAATATTCTGTTTGCTTTGTTAGCAGCAGCTTGGCATTGCATGCCATTGCTGAGCCTATCATCTACTAGGACCCCCAGGTCCTTTTCCATCCTAGATTCCCCCAGAGGTTCTCCCCCCAGTGTATAGATTGCATTCATATTTTTGCCACCCAAATGCATTATTTTACATTTTTCTACATTAAACCTCATCTGCCATGTAGTTGCCCACCCCATTAATTTGTTCAGATCTTTTAGCAAGGATTCCACATCCTGCAGAGAAGTTATTGCCCTACTTAGCTTAGTATCATCCACAAATACAGAGATTGAGCTGTTTACCCCATCCTCCAGGTCATTTATGAACAAAATTAATAGGATTGGTCCCAGCACAGAACCCTGGGGAACCCACTACCCACCCCTGACCATTCTGAGTACTCCCCATTTATCACCACCCTCTGAACTCGCCCCTGTAGCCAGTTTTCGATCCATGTACTCACCCTATGGTCCATGTCAACGGACCTTATTTTGTACAGTAAACGTTTATGCGGAACTGTGTCAAATGCTTTTGCAAAATCCAGATACACCACGTCTACGGGCCTTCCTTTATCTAGATGGCAACTCACCTCCTCATAGAAGGTTAATAGATTAGGCAAGAACATTTCTTCATGAATCCTTTGATTGCTGCTAATGATACCGTTCTTATTACTAAAATCTTGTATATAGTCCCTTATTATCCCCTCCAAGAGCTTGCATACTATTGATGTTAGGCTAACTGGTCTGTAATTCCCAGCTATATCTTTTGGGCCCTTTTTAAATATTGGTGCTACATTAGCTTTTCTCCAATCAGCTGGTACCATTCCAGTCAATAAACTATCAGTAAAAATTAGGAACAATGGTCTGGCAATTACTTGACTGAGCTCCCTAGGTACCCTCTGATGCAAGCCATCCGGTCCCAGTGATTTATTAATGTTAAGTTTCCCATGTCTAATTTTAATGCTGTCCTCTGTTAACCATGGAGGTGCTTCCTGTGATGTGTCATGAGGATAAACACTGCAGTTTTGGTTACTGAAGCTCCCCGATTCCCTCGTGAAGACTGAGGAGAAGAATAAATTCAATACCTTCGCCATCTCCCCATCCTTTGTAACCAGATGTCCTTCCTCATTCTTTATCGGGCCAATATGGTCTGTCCTCCCTTTTTTACTGTTTACATGCTTAAAGAATTTCTTGGGATTTTTTTTTTGCTCTCCTTCGCTATGTGTCTTTCGTGTTTTATCTTAGCCACCCTAATTGCACCCTTACATTTCTTGTTGCATTCTTTATAAAGTCTGAATGCTGATGATGATCCCTCAACCTTGTATTTTTTGAATGCCTTCTATTTGCTTTTATATGCATTTTTACATTGGAGTTAAGCCATCCAGGACTCTTGTTCGCTCTTTTAAATGTATTACCCAATGGGATGAATTGGCTAATGCCCTTATTTAATATGCTCCTAAAGCAAACCCATCTCTCCTCCGTGTTCTTTGTTTCTAAGATTTTATCCCAATTCATGCCTTCTAGCAAGGTTCATAGTTTAGGGAAGTTGGCTCTTTTGAAATTCAGTGTCTTTGTATTCCCCTTATGTTTTCCTTAATTGCCCTGTATTTCCACATCTGTGATCAGGTCTGTATTGTTGGTAATCAGTAGATCCAGTAACGCTTTATTTCTAGTTGGTGCATCTACCATCTGAACCATGAAATTGTCCTGCAAGACATTAAGGAACTGGCGAGCCTTAGATGAATGCGCGGTTCCCTCGGCCCAGTCTATGTCTGGATAATTAAAATCCCCCATAATGATAACACTTCCCATCCTTGCTGCTAATCCAACTTGTGATAGGAGATCCGTCTCCCCCTCCTCCCTCAGGTTAGGGGGCCTATAGCATACTGCCAGTATTATTTTTTCCTTAGCTTCATCCCTTTGGAGCTCTACCCATAAGGATTCCACCTCCTCTCTAGCTCCCTTAGTGATGTCATCTCTCACATTCACTTGTACATTATTCTTGATATATAGGCATACCCCTCCCCTTTTTTTTTACCTTCTCTATCCCTGCGATAAATGGTATACCCTTGAATGGTTGCCAGCCAATCATGAGAGGTGTTTAACCAGGTCTCTGAATTTCCCACAAAATCCAAATCCTCCTCGTACAACAGTATCTCTAGTTCACCCATCTTGTCCGCCAGGCTCCTGGCATTGGTGAACATGCCAGGGTGGCGGCATGGAAGTGAGCTTTATTTCTTCCTGCCATATATACTTGCATAGTTGGGTTGAAAAAAGACACAAGTCTATCTAGTTCAGCCAATAGAAAAATAAAAAAAAAGTCACAAGTCCATCCATTTCAGCCAACAGAAAAAAGACACAAGTCCATCTAGTTCAGCCAATACAAAAATAAAGATACAAGCCCATCTAGTATAGCAAGAAAAAAAATACAAATCCAAACCTAGTTCAGCCAACAGAAAAAATAAATAAAATAGTCCATCTAGTGCAGCCAATAAAAATATATATATATAAAAAGACACAAGTCCATCTGGTTCAGCCAACAGAAAAAAAAGACACAATATCATAAAAAAATTAAAATACAAACCCATCTAGTATAGCAATAAAAAAAAAGATACAAATCCATCTAGTTCAGCTAATGGAAAAAAATAAAATTGATACACGTCCATCTAGTTTAAAATGTTAAAAAATGACCCAAGTCCATCTAATATAGCTAATAGAAAAATGAATAAAGTATTTATAATAAAAAAAATATATTTATGCATTACTCTTTATTATTGGGAGAGCGCTCAGTTGTATGCCCCCAGCCCTGTGACCACACTGTCACCGACAGCTCCAGGTCACAGGGTGATAACTGTGGGCCAGTGGGATGGGCTCCCGATCACGTGATCAATGACAGACAATTTTGGGTTAATTAACCCTTCTCTAATGGTGTTTTTCTGTGGTGCTGGAAATTTTGCAGGATTTCCCACACAGCAGCACCTGGTGTAAACAAGCCCTAACCCCTGACTGTCCTTTTGACAGCCGGGAGTTGCCAGCAAGTGCTGGATGTAAGCAGCAGCAGGACGTACTACTCACGTCCCGTGTACTCCAATGGAATTTTTGGGCATGTGTAGCACTCCCAGTGTCTATGACTGGTTAAATCAACTTACTGTTGACTCACTCCCTACCTCTGCTGGTCTAGTCTGTTCCAGGCATCAGCTACTTTATTGGTAACCTAATATTTTCTAAGATTACTTTTGAACTTTCCTCCTTTACACTGAGATCATGTTCTTGTGTTCTTGATCTTAGCGCCATACAGAAAATCCTGCCCTCCTCAACCTCAACCTTATTCACACTCTTCATGTATTTAAAGGTTTCAGTCATGTCCATCCTTTCCCTTCTTTCCTCCACTCTGTACATACTAAGTTCCTGCCGTCTCTCCTGATATGTTTCATGTCTCGATATCCTTTATTCATATTTTATGTCTGAGGTTTACAACCATTTTAAGTTGATGAAAGATTAACCTGGTTGCTGTGGGTTACAGATTTTGGCGATAGATTAGTTCACCAGCCCTTATCCCTATTCAGCTTTGGTAAATTGTGCAGATCTGAGTCTTGCCCTCTAGCTGTCCTGCTGTGTGTAATCCTTATCTTTCTCTTGCCTGCTGCTGGCTAGAGGTTCCAGGTAATTCCTGTTTCTTTCAGTTTTCCTCCATCTCGATCCGCCCGCTAATTGCTCCCACATCTGAATGTCGTCAATGTACCTCACCCATCACAGCTATGCAGACCTTACAAATCATTACATCGTAGCCATAATGACCGTACATAGCCTGCCCCCTAGTGGGCAGTGTGGGAATCTGCAGGAGGTGTCGGTCTGTGATAGAGCACAGTCCTTCCTCTCGGTGTGACCTTGTCCACCTCTGCAGATCTCTTACTCTCATGCGGGATGGGTGACAGACTGGCCTTTTCTTATTCACAGTTCTTTGTTTCAGACCGCCTGTTAGTAGGGCCTTACCGCCGCCGGAAAAACTTCAGACCAACAACGTGGGGAAAAAGAAGAGACCCATCGAGGTAAGAAATCTGGAGGTTGGAATGATTTACTGTTCATGTTTATCTACAGACTGACGAAGAATGCTCCAGAATCAGGAAACCTTGTAGGGGGAATGTTTGCTGTCTAGCAGACTGGGTGACAGATTCAATTTGCATGGCACCCCAATGCACTAAGGCAGACGCTCCAAACTTCTTAGTCTGAGGACCACTTTATACATTTATAAATATTTGTGGGCTGAAATAAAGTGTTTTCTAATAATTCCATCAGGGTCCCCATCAAAGCCCCCCTTACATCAAGGTCCCTATCATAACCCCCATTACATCAGAGCCCCCCTTACATCTGGGTCCCCATCACAACCCCCCCTTCCTACATTTAAGTCCCTATCAGAGAGCCCCCTGTACATCAGGGTCCCCATCAGAGTCGCCCCTTACATCAAGGTCATCATTATAGCCTCCCCCTACATCAGTGTTCCTCCTTACATCAGGGTCCCCAGCAGAGTCAACCCTTACATCAGGGTCATCATAAAAGCCTCTCCTCAACATCAGAGCCCCCCTTACATCAAGGTCCCCATCAGAACCCCCATCACAATCCCCATTTACATTTGAGTCCCTATCGGAGACCCCACTTACGTCAAGGTCACCATCAGATTCACTCTTACATTAGGGTCCCCATCAGAGCCCCCATTACAACAGAGTCGCCCCTTTCATCGCGGGTCCCTATCGGAGCCCGTGCTTACATCAGGGTCCCCATCAGAGCTGCCCCTTACAAAAGAGTCGCCCTTATTTCAGGGTCCCCAGCAGAGTCAACCTTTACATCAAGGTCATCATAAGAGCCTCTCCTCAACATCAGGGTCCCCATCAGAACTCCCATCACAATCCCCCTTACCTTTGAGTCCCTATCGGAGACCCCACATACATCAAGGTCACCATCAGTCACCCTTATAATAGGGTCCCCATCAGGACCCCCATTACATCAGAGTCCCCCCCCCCTTTCATCAGGGTCCCCATCAGAGCTCCCCCTTACATTTGAGTTCCTATCAGAGATCCCCCCGTATATCGGAGTCCCCATCAGAATCCTCGCTTAAATCAGGATCCCCATCAGTCGCCCCTTACATCAAGGTCATTATCAGAGCCTCCCCCCTACATTAGTGTTCCCCCTTACATCAGGGTCCTCATCGGTGCCCCTCCCTACATCAGGGTCCCCATCAGAGTCGCCCCTTACATCAGGGTCACCATCAGAGCTTCCCCCTACATCAGGGTCCCCATCAGAACCCCCATCACAATCCTCCCTTACATTTGAGTCCCTAAAGGCAACCCCCCTTACATGAAGGTTACCATCAGAGCTGCCCCTTACATCAGAATTCCCCCCTTACATCAGGGTCCCCATCAGAGTCGCCCCTTACATCAAGGTCATTATCAGAGCTCCCCCATACATCATTGTTCCTCCTTACAGCAGAGTCCTCATCAGAGCCCTTTCCTATATCAGTGTCCCCATCAGAGTCACCCCTTACATCAGGGTTCCCATAGAGCTGCCACTTACATAAAAGTCGCCCCTTGGATCAGGGTCCCCATCAGAGTTGGCCCTTACATCAAGGTCATTATCAGAGCCTCCCTCTACATCAGAGCCCCTCTCTACATCAGGGTCCTCATCAGAGCCCCTCCCTACATCAGTGTTCCCATCAGAGTCGCCCCTTACATCGGGGTCCCCATCATTGCTGCCCCTTACATCAGGATCCCTATCAGAGTCTCCCCTTACTTTAGAGTCATTATCAGAGCCTCCACCTTACATCAGAACCCCTCCTTACATCAAGGTTCCATCAACGTCCACCCTTACATTGGTGTCCCTTTCAAAAACCCCCACTTACATCAGGGTCCCCATCAAAGTCTACTCCTGTATCAGAGTCCCCCCCTTACATCATTGTCCCAAACATGGTGCCCCTTACCAGTCTAAGGTTTACAATGTGTCTGTAGCAGCAAGGTGAAGACTAAACGCCGGAGCAGGTCTGGATGGAGGAAGTTCCATCCTCCTGTAAATGCTGGAATAAATCCGGTATTGGTTGCTAGGATGCTGGTGGTCATAGCAACCAACAACAGGGATGATGACAACACAGGGGGGGGCTACACTGAAGACTGCAGGGTTGGGGGGTAGAAGCAGAAACCTTAGGCAGCTTCTACTGACCTAGTTCTCAAGCTATGCACATTGAGGATACTCCACTTACCCTAGCTGCGGCCCATATAAAACCTTGTAGCAGGCTGGGCATGGCCAGTAGGCCGTAGTTTGGAGACCCCTACACTAAGGCAACACACCTGCATTGAGGTGCATTGCCAAAAATGATGCATGTCTGATTTGCACTACATTAGGGTGCATTGGCAACCTATTAATTTCAATGGGCTTCCTTAACTCAATGCATGCTAACACACCGCAACTGTAAATGTAAATGGTCCCCGAGCCTTTTAGTCAGGATTGTTTTGACGCTGCACCTTTAAACACAACAGATTCTAATGGTGAAGCTTTGCTCTGTCACTGATTGTTCCTGGTCATTTGCCCCTCCAGGATCTGGTGCTGGAACTGGTGTTCGGTTATCGGGGTAAAGACTGCAGAAACAACGTTCACTATTTAAATGATGGTGCTGATATCCTGTACCACGCTGCCTCCATTGGGATCCTGTATAATGTCGCTACAGGTAAGCAACCTGTGCAGTGCGTGTTTTGGGGAGGGGCAGGACAAATGACTTCAGGAAACAAATCAAAAAGAAGCCAAACATCCGCCATGTCCTTTTCTCAAAACCTTTAAAAAGCTTTAATACAGCATGGATACCTTCACAAAGCCAAGTCAGTGTACATAGCTATCCAATTTACTATGCTTCTTCTACTCCTACTACTATACATATTTACCTGGCAGGGGTATAGTCAAAGAGTCCTTGACTCCCATGTTGGGGGAAAATTTGAGGGGGAAGGAGAAAAGTCTTATGGAGAGCTAGGTGCTTATGCTTCTTCTACTCATTGTTTCCCAATAGGGACTTCGTCAAGCAGTATTAGCTAGGTGCTTATGCTTCTTCTACTCATTGTTTCCCAATAGGGACTTCTTCAAGGAGTATTTGACTAAGCCTGTGTTGGGGAGAAATGTGTCAGAGAAGAAGGAGCAGGGTCTGGTGGATAGCTGCTGGATGCTTTTTTTGGTCCTCCTACCCCAACACTTTGTAACCCATTAGGGGCTTAGTCAAAGAGTTTTTTTTACTTAGCCCCTGTTGAGAAATGCGCCGGAGGAGAAGGAGCAGTGTCTATTGAAGAGCTCTGTATTTGTGCTCCTTCTACCCCAACACATTGTTACTTAATAGGGGCTTAGTCAATGAGTCTTTGACTCAGCCCCTTTTGGGGAGAAATGCATAAGAGTGTCAGGAGCAATGTCTGGTGGAGAGCTATATGCTTGTGCTCTTTCTACTCTGATATATTGTTACCCAATAGGGGCTTAGTCAAAGAGTGTTTGACTAAGTCCCTGTTGGGGGGGGGGGGGGGGTGTGAGGGAGAAGAAGAAAAGTCTGGTGGAAAGCTATGTATTTGTGCTCCTTCTACTCTGATACGTTGTTACCCATTGGGGGCTTAGTCAAAGAGTATTTGACTAAGCCTCTTTTGGAGAGAAATGCATAAGAGTGGCAGGGGCAAGGTATGGTGGAGAGCCACGTGCTTTTGCTCCTTCTCCGACAAGTTGTTACCCATCAGGAGCTTACTTAAAGTCTTTGATTAAGCCCCTGTTGGTAAGAAGTGCATTAGAGTTGAAGGAGCGGGGTCTGGTTAGGAGCTATATGCTTGCGCTCCTTCTCCGATACATTCTTATCCAATAGGGGCTTAGTCAGAGATTGTTTGGCTAAGCCCCTGTTGGGGAAACGTGTGCCAGGGGAGGTGGGGAAATGTTTGGTGAGGAGTCATCTGCTTGTGCTCCTTCTACTCCGACACATTGGGGTTTATTTACTAAAGCTAGAGAGGGCAAAAGTAGTCACAATTCTGCAGAGAAACCAATCCGCTTCTAACCTCAGCTTGTTTAATTAAGCTTTAGCAATAAAACCTGGAAGCTGATTGGTTTCTCTGCAGAATTGTGACTACTTTTGCCCTCTCTAGCTTTAGTAAACAAAAACCATTGTTACCCATTAGGGGCTTAATCGAAGAGTGTTTGACTAAGCCCCTGTTGGGGTAAAATGTGAGGGAGAAGGAGAAAAGTCTGGTGGAGAGATAGGTGCTTATTGCTCCTTCTACTCTGGCACATTGTTACCCATTAGGGGCTTAGTCAAAGAGTCTTTGACTAAGTCCCTTTTGGGGAGAAAAGCATAGGAATGGCGGGAGCAAGGTCTGGTGGAGAGCCACATGCTTGTGGTCCTTCTTCTGAGACAAGTTATTACCCATTAGGGCTTAGTTGAAGAGTCTTTAATTAAGCCCCTGTTGATGGGAAGTGTATTGGAGGAGAAGGAGCAGGGTCTGGTTGACAGCTATATGCTTGTGCTCCTTCTACGACACGTTATCCAAAAGGGGCTTAGTCAAAGAGTGTTTAACTAACCCCCTGTTGGGGGAAAAATGTGTCTGGGGGAATGGAGAAATGTCTGGTGGAGAGCAAGTGCTTGTGCTCCTACTCCCACACATTGCCCAATAGTGCCTTAGGCAAAGAGTTTTTGTTTAAACTCCTGTTTGGGGGGAAATGTGTGGGAGGAGAAGGAGAAAAGTCTGGTGGAGAGCTATGTATTTGTGTTCTTTCTTCTCCAACACATGGTACCCAATAGGGGCTCAGTCAAAGAGTCTTTGATTCTTTGACTGAGCCCCTTTTGGATAACAACATGGCGTAGAAGGAGCACAAGCATATAGCTGTCAACCAGACCCTGCTCCTTCTCCTCCAATGCACTTCCCATCAAAAGGGACTTAATCAAAGACTCTTCGACTAAGCTTCTAATGGGTAACAACTTGTCTGAGAAGAATGGGTAACAACTTGTCTGAGAAGAAGGAGCACAAGCACGTGGCTCTCCACCAGACCTTGCTCCTGCCATCCCGATAAATGTGTTGCAGGAGAAGCACGCTCTAGTGGAAAGCTATGTGCCTATGCTGCTTCTACTCTGAAATGTTTTTACCCAACAGGCTGAGTCAATGAGACTTTGACTAAGTCCCTGGAAAAATGGGTTGGAAGAGAAGGAGCATGGTCCAGTGTAGAGCTAGGTGTGAGAACTCTTCTGCCTGCCAAGACCACTGCCTACCTGACTACTCTTATGCCTACCAAGACCCCTGCCGGGACCTTACTACTCTTCTGCTTGCCATGACCCCTGCCTGGACCTGCCATCTGTGTTTACACCCCTGCAGACCCTTGACATGTTCATAATACAAGGGTTGGGCAACACAAATCTGGGGCTACAAATCGGTACAGTGGCTTAGTGGTCAGCATTGGGGTTCTGGTTTCAAAGAACCACTTCACCTGAAAGGGATGGAGTGAATTGATCTATTCAGCAGACCAGGACGTTCTCCCCAGGGCTTTAGAATGTTGCTGATTAGTCTGATCCATCTGAGAGTTCTAGTAAGACGTTTTCCTGTGCTTGGCTGAGCCTGTAAAGTTCGCATTAAATGGATTCAGCCTTTACAAATCGGGTCTTTCTCTTTGCAGGATCTCAGAGTTTTTACCAAGAACACACAGATGACATCTTGTGCCTCACCGTGAACCAACACCCAAAGTTCACCAACATTGTGGCAACTGGCCAAGTAGGTATGTTTGTACATACAGATCAGTCTAACCTGAGCAGAGCACCCGGTGCCAGAGGGGGAGGGTATATGGAGGATTGGAGGGTGGGGGGTGCAATTGGCAAATAGCTGACTATTGTCACATCTACAGTTATCAGAATAAATTCTATAAACCTTTAATTACCTGCTATAAACCTTTAATTCAATTTACAATTTCTGACATCACAATCATACCTCAACAGTATCAGTTCCTCCTTTTATTAGTAAAAAGCTGTTCTTGAGCTCCAGCCTGTGACTTTGGCTGAGATGATCTCATCAGTCTGCTGCAGGCAGGAGGAAGCATTTCCTTAGTCTCCCCTTCCCCAAGTGATCGATTTATATCTGTTGCTAGACCCATTTTAATGCAGCCCGCGGCTGCGGCTTATAATTCCTTTCCATTCATTCTCTCACCACTCTGCTGGAAGAATCCTTGTGGAGCGAAGGTAAGGTGGGTATAAAAGTGGCTTGGGGTCCGGTATTCGAAAGAAGCAGTTGCTCATAGGCTGATAATGGGCATGCGGATAGGAGAAGAGAACAAAGTGACAGATTAAGTCTGAGTTTATAGAAAGTGGGTTGAGCGCATCTTGTGGCAGAAAAGAGGTACTGCATGCGAAAGCTCTGATTTGAAAGCGAACTTTGAAAATACTGTTTTTTGTTTTTTTTTATTATTGTTTTGCTTATATCTCAATCTGCTTATATTTTGCCTTTCCTGGTCCTGTAACACCAACTTCCAATCCCCCCTCCCACCCCCATGGATCAGAGCATTCTGCTGCTGAATTCCACCTCTATGCTTAAAAAAATTAAAGATGAATTTCCATCACCCTCCCTGCTCCTCCTGTCCCCACCATCGTCAACCTTCCATCCCCCCGTCTGTCAGTGTACCGATCCGTAAATATGTGTAAATGCCATACAGAGCCCCAGGGGCTGTGTAGCAGCATATTATGGGTAATGGCATGCAGTCAGTGGTCACTGGTGGTCATGTGACTACGCTGACTGGTGAGTCTTTTGTTCTTTCCAGGAAGCAAGAAGAGACTCTCATTGGTCAGTTCCGTCATGTGACCGCACTGACCAACTTGCCCATGTTATGCAGCTACACAGACTCTGGGACTATGTACGGAGTTTACATGTGTATGGATCGTGCACCAGATGATGATTCGCAGCACATGCGGATACACTATATTGTCAAAAGTATTGGGACGCCTGCCTTTACACGCACATGAACTTTAATGGCATCCCAGTCTTAGTCCGTAGGGTTCAATATTGAGTTGGCCCACCCTTTCCAGCTATAACAGCTTCAACTCTTCTGGGAAGGCCGTCCACAAGGTTTAGGAGTGTGTCTATGGGAATGTTTGGCCATTTTTCCAGAAGTGCATTTGTGAGGTCAGGCACTGATGTTGGACAAGAAGGCCTGGCCCACAGTCTCCACTCAAATTTATCCCAAAGGTGTTCTAACGGGTTGAGGTCAGGACTCTGTGCAGGTCAGTCAAGTTCCTCCTCCCCAAACTCGCTCATCCGTGTCTTTATGGACCTTGATTTGTACACTGGTGCTCAGTCATGTTGGAACAGGAAGGGGCCATCCCCAAACTGTTCCCACAAAGTTGGGAGAATGAAATTGTCCAGAATGTCTTGGTATGCTGACACCTTAAGAGTTCCCTTCACTGGAACTAAGGGGCCAAGTCCAGTCACTGAAAAACAACCCCACACCATAATCCCCCTCTACCAAATATCAGTGCAGCTCTGTGTATCCTGTATAGACCATATCAGTGCAGCTCTGTGTCTCCTGTATAGACCATATCAGTGCAGCTCTGTGTTTCCTGTATAGAACATATCAGTGCAGCTCTGTGTTTCCTGTATAGAACATATCAGTGCAGCTCTGTGTTTCCTGTATAGAACATATCAGTGCAGCTCTGTGTCTCTTGTATAGAACATATCAGTGCAGCTCTGTGTCTCTTGTATAGACCATATCAGTGCAGCTCTGTGTTTCCTGTATAGAACATATCAGTGCAGCTCTGTGTCTCCTGTATAGAACATATCAGTGCAGCTCTGTGTCTCTTGTATAGAACATATCAGTGCAGCTCTGTGTCTCCTGTATAGAACATATCAGTGCAGCTCTGTGTCTCTTGTATGCAACATATCAGTGCAGCTCTGTGTCTCCTTTATAGATCATATCAGTGCAGCTCTGTGTCTCCTGTATAGAACATATCAGTGCTCTGCTCTTCTGTAGTAATATGTTGTGTTTTCATTATTTCAGGTGATGCCGCCGATATGTCCGGTGAGTACAAATTTATAGTACTGGGAATTGCTATTTCTTTAAATGCCTTTTAGATATCCAAGTGAAAGTGATGGGCTCAATGTAAATGAAGTCCTGATTGACTGTTAGTGATCTGTTTATAAAATATTTGCACAAATAATCCCTGTAACTTGTCTAATATGTGCATTTTCTATGAGTGTGCGCTCCAACTAGTGTCCATAATGTGGTATTTTCTTAATTGGGATGATTCAGGAAAATACCACGTTATAGCCACTAGATGGAGATGACAATCACAGGAAATGAACATGTTAGAGGGATTATTAGTGAAGTCTTTGTGAATGCCTGAGACGGCTGTCATAGATGGCTCTCCGCCATTATATGGTCATAATCAGGAGTCGGCAGGACGGCTCCCAGTCATGTGACAGCTGCTCACAGTGGTCATGTGATCGGCAAGTCCCGCCTGGCCCCTGGGTGTATAGACTCATTTAACTACTTGCCGCTGGGAGGACATCCATGGATGTCTTTGGGTTGCAGTAGTTATACGAGGATGAGGTCTACACTTGGAGGCATCATCCTGTTATGAGATTTTTCAGCCAGCGATCTAAGAGACCCCAGATCTCTCCATAAAGAGGACCTGTCATGGCCCATGCTGTCATGAGGGATGTTGTTCATCCCTTGTGATAGCAATAAAAGTAATTAAAAAAAAAAAAGTATAAAAAATTAAATTTTGCATAAAATAATAATACAAATAAAAAAATTGAAAGCACCTCTGTCATTTTTAAATTCGTTATAGTGTATTTTTTTTCCCAAAAACATTGCCTTTGATGAACGGCTACGCAAATAGCGTGTGAAATAAAAAAATTGCAACACCCATCATTTTATTCTAAAGGGCCTCTGCTAAAATGTTTGGGGGCTTGAAGTAATTTTCTAGCATAAAAAAGTTGTTTATTATATGCAGGAGCGAAGTGTCAGAATTGTTCTAGGTATAAAGTGGGTAAAGAGACACTAATTACTACTTTTAGTATATATAGTATCTCACAAAAGTGAGTACACCTCTCACATTTTTGTAAATATTTTCTTCTACCTTTTCATGTGACAACACTGAAGAAATGACACTTGTCTACAATGTAAAGTAGTGAGTGTACAGCTTGTATAACAGTGTAAATTTTCTGTCCCCTCAAAATATCTCAACACACAGCCATTAATGTCTAAACCACTGGCAACAAAAGTGAGTACACCCCTAAGTGAAAATGTCCAAATTGGGCCCAAAGTGTCAATATTTTGTGTGGCCACCATTTTTTTTCCAGCACTGCATTTACCATTTTGGGCATGGAGTTCACCAGAGCTTCACAGGTTACCACTGGAGTCCTCTTCCCCTCCTCCATGACGACATCACAGAGCTGGTGGATGTTAGAGACCTTGCGCTCCTCCACCTTCCATTTGAGGATGCCCCACAGATGCTCAATAGGGTTTAGGTCTGGAGACATGCTTGGCCAGTCTATCACCTTTATCCTCAGCTTCTTTAACAAGGCAGTGGTCATCTTGGAGGTGTTTGGGGTCGTTATCATGTTGGAATACTGCCCTGCGGCCCAGTCTCTGAAGGGAGGGGATCATGCTCTGCTTCAGTATGTCACAGTACATGTTGGCATTCATGGTTCCCTCAATGATCTGTAGCTCCCCAGTTCCGGCAGCACTAATGCAGCCCCAGACCATGACACTCCCACCACCATGCTTGACTGTAGACAAGACACACTTGTCTTTGTACTCCTCACCTGGTTGCCGCCACACACGCTTCTCACCATCTGAACCAAATAAGTTTATCTTGGTCTCATCAGACCACAGTACATGGTTCCAGTCATCCATGTCCTTAGTCTGCTTGTCTTCAGCAAACTGTTTGCGGGCTTTCTTGTGCATCATCTTTAGAAGAGGATTCCTTCTGGGATGACAACCATACTGACCAATTTGATGCAGTGTGCGGCGTATGGTCTGAGCACTGACAGGCTGACCCCCCACCCCTTCAACCTCTGCAGCAATGCTGGCAGCACTCATACGTCTATTTCCCAAAGACAACCTCTGGATATGACGCTGAACACGTGACCTCAACTTCTTTGGTGGACCATGGCGAGGCCTGTTCTGAGTGGAACCTGTCCTGTTATACCGCTGTATGGTCTTGGCCACTGTGCTGCAGCTCAGTTTCAGGGTCTTGGCAATCTTCTTATAGCCTAGGCCATCTTTATGTAGAGCAACAATTCTTTTTTTTCAGATCCTCAGAGAGTTCTTTGCCATGAGGTGCCATGTTGAACTTCCAGTGACCAGTATGAGAGAGTGAGAGCGATAACACCAAATTTAACACACCTGCTCCCCATTCACACCTGAGACCTTGTAACACTAACGAGTCACATGACACCGGGGAGGAAAAATGGCTAATTGGGCCCAATTTGGACATTTTCACTTAGGGGGTGTACTCACTTTTGTTGCCAGCGGTTTAGACATTAATGGCTGTGTGTTGAGTGATTTTGAGGGGACAGCAAATTTACACTGTTATACAAGCTGTACACTCACTACTTTACATTGTAACAAAGTGTCATTTCTTCAGTGTTGTCACATGAAAAGATAGAAGAAAATATTTACAAAAATGTGATTGAGGGGTGTACTCACTTTTGTGAGATACTGTACATGCATGTCGGAAGCCATGTTTATTCATTACATACATACTGCCTGCTCTGGTGATGTACGGTGGTCATGCTTTGCAGATCCAGGTCTGTGTCAATGAAACCAATAAACTCAAACAGTCTTTAATGATGTGAAATCCTTTAATAAATGTTTTTCCTGACGCCTCCATGGCAGCACACACTGGGTTGTGACTCCGCCCCCACAACCTGACAGGATTGGTTAGCTATAAATTTGAAGGGGAGACACCCCGCTGCATTCTCTTTTTTATCCTCACCTGACAGATTGGGATATGCAGCTTGCTCCTGTTGTCAAGATAAAGAAAAAGAAAAAAGCCTCTTACCGCACTCGCCCCAGCAGGTTCAAGCCTCTCCTGTTTGGAAGTCCCTCCTGTACAGTCTCTAAAGGAGCTTCTATGGAGGGAACCCCCGGTCTGGTGGTCTCAGGGGGCGTCTGGACATCTGGCACAGTAAGCTTTAAAGAAGCTTCATATTTTTGCAGTGGTCTCCTTTTCCTTTTTGCCTGTACCTTTGTCTGTAGTTTACTTATGGTGTTTCTCTGCTTAGAGGTCTGCTGGCACTTGTTGTCCACCGCTGTAGGAACTGTCATGGCCGCCGAGGCCGCCTCCTCCACTCTGCAATTGGCCTCAGGGCCTAGTTCTGCCTTGGGAAGGTAATGCCCTTCTCCAAGATGGCGCCGAGGCGCTCGGCACGTTCTGCGCATGCGCGGGAGCGTCATTTTGCCGCGACGGCGGCGGCAGATTTAAAAACACAGGCATTTCTGTGATTTTTGCTGAGCAGTATCACAGATGCCTGAATGTTCACCGGCCTTCAACTGCTTTGCCAGAAAACGACTCAGCAAGACCAGGTAAGTCAATTTATTCGATTTAGCCTTTTTTAAATAAATAAATAATATATTAAAAGAAAGACTAAGTTTTAAAAAAAAAAAAAAAAAAAGTTTTTTTCCTCTCTTAATTTCCTTCAGTCTACACTGTCTACTATCACTATGGAGACCACTGCCCGCGCAGACCACCATCAGCAAACGAGGTAAGAGGCTATTCGTCATTGGTAAGTATTGAAGAAGGGGAGAGAAAAAAGAGAGCCAACCACTAACGCTGCGTTTTTGGCAGCCCCACCAGGTCAAGAGCCGCAAGTTCCAGGCGTGAGAGGACATCAAGCCATGGGTCAAGCAAGAAGTCCCGCAGAAGCCGCTCAAGATCCTCTTCTCGCCACCGAAGACATAGCCGCTCACGTCACAGCCGCTCAAGACGCAGCCGCTCCCGTCACAGTCGGTCACACCGCAGACGGTCACCTTCATCGCACCGCCAAAGCCGCCACACCCGTCCTGCAGCAAACGCTTGCTGGGTATGCGGCGCACCAGCCTTGCCAGATAAACTAGTCTGCAGATCCTGCTTCAATGAGGCAGCAAAGGACAAAGAGCTAGACGCAGCAATGGCTACGGAGCTCATAAGAGAATCTGTGCGGGAATCCATAAGGGAGACAACAGCACCTCTAATCGATAGGCCTACGCCTAGCACATCGGTGGCGGATGACAGCCAACCCCAGGCATCAGAACCCTCCTCAGGAGATGAGGAACAGGACATGTCAGCAGGTTTTGACTTTTCCCTGGTACAGCCTTTCGCAAAGTCAGTCAAAGAAGCGATAGGCTGGGAAGAAGATAAAGAGGAACCGCAGAAAGTCCGGAAATATTTCCCAAATTTAAGGAAAGAACCAGAGAATTTCCCTTTTATAGGTGAACTGGAGGATCTAATTAAAGATGAGTGGGAAAGATCTGATAAGCGGTCCAGTCTCACCAATAGACTGACAAAAATGTATCCTCTGAAGGAGTCAAAAGTCAAAACATTGATGAACGCTCCAGTAGTCGACTCCTCCTTGATGCGTCTTGCACGGCATGTCACTCTGCCTATTGAAGACGCAGTTTCCTTTCGGGATGTTCTGGATCGGAAATTGGATCTAGAATTGAAGAAAGCATACTCCACTGCTGGGGGCGCATTCAGACCAGCAATTACCACAGCAGCAGTGGCCAAAGCCATATCAGGTTGGGCAACCAAGGTGGAGAAGGATCTGCAAGACGGTACCGAAATAGATAAAATAATATCTTCTCTTCAGGAGATCAAGTTGGCAGGTGACTTTGTGGCAGAAGCCTCAGTGGATATTATAAGATCCTCGGCGAGATCAATGCTAGCCTCAGTCACAGCAAGAAGGGCCTTGTGGCTGAAACCATGGATGGCCGATACTGCATCCAAAACAAACTGGTGCAGAATTCCATATGATGGCTCAAACCTGTTCGGGTCTAAATTGGACACCGCTATTTCGAAGGTAACAGGAGGGAAGTCGGGATTAATTCCCTCGGATAGAAAACCCAAGGCCCAAAAGGGTTCCTTCTTCAGGCGCAACCTTCCTGAGAAATATAGGGAAGCTAGAGCCTACCGTCCTGGTAGGGAGTTTAGAAGGGACTGGAAGAACACAAGACCTTCCTTCCTAAGGATGCAGAAGTCCAAGCCTACCCCGGTAGGGGAGCAGCAGAAGTCCTTTTGAAGGTTCGCCTGCCCACTCAGTACAGGTGGGCGCCAGGCTCAAGGACTTCGCACAGATTTGGTCAAGCCATATAGAGGACCAGTGGACTCTCTCCACGATCAAATTTGGACACAAGTGGAAATTTATGGGCAAAATTCCAAAGAATCACTTCCAATCAACAAGAATGCCATCTTCACTAGTCAAAAGGAAGTTACTATTAAAATATATAGTGGAATTGAAGGAGAAAGGGGCAATACTGGAAGTTCCGTCAGATCAAAAGGGGAGGGGGTTCTATTCCCCACTATTCTTGGTAAAGAAGAAGACCGGAGACTTACGCCCTGTATTGGATTTAAAAAATCTCAACAGGAACATAAAAACAGAGGCCTTCAAAATGGAGAGTCTGCAGTCTATACTTCTGGCAGTGAACCTGGGTGACTGGATGCTCTCAGTAGATTTATCAGACGCTTATCTACATATTCCGATTCATCCCGCCTTTCAAAAATTCCTCCGATTTGCCATCAACAAAAGTCACTTCCAATTTCAGTGCCTTCCTTTCGGCATCTCGTCGGCTCCCAGGACATTTACCAAGGTCCTTCTACCCTTGGTTGCATTCCTCAGGGAGAAAGGTCTGCGAGTCCACCATTATTTGGACGACATCCTGCTCTTGGCAGAAGATCAAGAAACCTTGCTATGCCATCAGAAGATCTTACTCACGACTCTCCAAGACTTCGGCTGGTTAGTCAACTGGAAAAAGAGCAGCTTACAACCCACTCAGAACATGGTATTCTTGGGAGCAGATCTGAACACCAAATTGAACATGGTACAACTTCCTCAAGAAAAGATTCAGCCTCTAGTACAGAAGATGTGGAGATTACTATCAGCAAGGCATCTTCCAGCCAGAGTCTGCTTAAGTGTGCTAGGGTCTATGGCTGCAACCCTGCCCATGGTGCAATGGTCACAATGGCACATGAGAATCCTCCAGAACTCCTTTCTGAGACAGTGGGATGGAGTATCGATGCGTCAGACCATTACCATCTCCAGACCAATGAAGCAATCAGTGTGGTGGTGGACACACTTGACCAATCTCAGGAAATACAAACTGATAGTTCCCCCAGATCCGATAATAGTCACCTCGGATGCCTGTCAGAGCGGCTGGGGAGCTCACTGTCAAGATCAAGCAGCGCAGGGCCGATGGCAGTTCCGGGGCCAGGATTTAGTATCGAATATACTGGAACTCAGAGCAGCTTTCCAGGCCCTCATGGCATTTGCACCAGTCCTCAGAGGGAAGAACGTGCTTATTCGGATGGACAACAAGGTGGCAGTATCCTACATCCAGAGGCAAGGGGGTACCAAGAGTCTCACACTGATGGAGGAAGTCCACCCTATCTTGGAATGGGCACAGGCACACCTAGCAGATCTAAAAGCAATATATGTTCCTGCGGCACAGAACATGTTAGCCGATTACCTGAGTCGAGAAACTCTTTCGAACAACGAATGGTCCCTGAGTCTCCAGGCCTTTTCTCTTCTTACGGAGACATGGGGAGTACCAGAGATCGACTTAGCAGCTACTCCGGCGAATACGAAGTGTCGGAGGTTTCTGTCCAGAGCATCTTTCCCTTCAGCCGAGGGGATAGATTGTCTAATCCATCCCTGGAACTTCAAGTTGGGGTACATATTCCCGCCAACTCCGCTAATTGCGAGATTCCTGTCCAGGCTTCGGAGATCTTCAGCCACGGTAATCGCGATAATTCCTCTTTGGCCGAGAAGACCATGGTTCACGACACTATTGCAGCTCAGCCTTCAACCTCCAATCCCCCTTCCGGTAACTCCGGATCTGCTATTTCAAGGCCAATTCCTACATCCAGCTCCAGAGAAACTACTTTTGACAGCATGGAAGTTGAAAGGGTTAGGTTAAGGGAACAAGGCTGCTCACAGGAAGTAATATCGACTTTGATGCAAGCCAGGAAGAGCACCACCAACACCACCTATACAAGAATTTGGAACCAATTCTTTAGAATGGCGCAGCAGAAGGGATGGGATCCTATTGCTCCAGAACCTTCTCAAATCCTAGAATTCCTCCAATCAGGAATCAACAAAGGTCTAAGTTCAAGTACCCTTAAGGTACAAGTATCTGCCTTGTCGGCCAAAACAGGCACCAGATGGGCATTACATCCGCTGGTTATCCAATTCCTGAGAGCCTGCCTGAAAATCAAACCTCCTAAGAAACCAGTTTTTCCATCATGGGATCTCTCAATAGTTCTTGAAGCCTTCACCAATCCCCCTTTTACTCCATCTGAATCAATATCTCTATGGGATCTGACTCTAAAACTATCCTTTCTCATTGCAATCACATCAGCAAAGAGGGTGTCTGAGATCCAAGCACTGATGGCATCAGAACCTTACTTGGTATTCTTTCCTGATAAGGTAGTACTAAGACCTTCAGACCACTTCATCCCGAAGGTAGCAACTTCCTTCCATTACAACCAAGATATTGTCTTACCATCCTTCACTAATGATCAGGGTGAACCTCATCCTCTGGATGTTAAAACTACCATCATTAGTTACCTGACGGCTACGAATTCTTTTAGAAAGACGGATACCCTCATGGTCATCCCACATGGAAACAGACGAGGTCAAGCGGCTACTTCACGTACTATAGCCTCCTGGCTAGTCAAGTCCATCAAGAAGGCATACTCCATGCGGCATATGGCAATTCCTGAAGGCATCAGGGCTCACTCGACCAGGGCAGTGGCTACCTCCTGGGCAGCGTATTGCAGGGTTTCACCGGAGACTATTTGCAAAGCAGCAACTTGGTCCTCCAGACATACGTTTATTTCTCACTATAGAGTAGATTCTGCTCATTTGGCTATGGCAGACTTCGGTAGATCCGTTGTTAGAGCCAATTCTTCCGCATTATAAGGAATAAATATTATTTTCTTGCACCCACCCGACTGGCGAGTTATTTCCCAGTGTGTGCTGCCATGGAGGCGTCAGGAAAACGGAAAATTGTATACTCACCTTTCCGTAATTTTCCTTTCCTGACGCCTCTCCATGGCAGCACAGA
Source organism: Lithobates clamitans (assembly GCA_037952925.1). Lineage (NCBI taxonomy): Eukaryota > Metazoa > Chordata > Amphibia > Anura > Ranidae > Lithobates > Lithobates clamitans. Next base: position 100,607 of record JBBGZY010001909.1, on the reverse strand, counting down.
TTCCCACCCCGTTTTTTTGGTGATATATTTACAGAGAATGCAGCGGGGTGTCTCCCCTTCAAATTTATAGCTAACCAATCCTGTCAGGTTGTGGGGGCGGAGTCACAACCCAGTGTGTGCTGCCATGGAGAGGCGTCAGGAAAGGAAAATTACGGAAAGGTGAGTATACAATTTTCCGTTTTGCTGTAGCCAGAGACCATGTGATCTGGGGGCTGCCTAGGCATGTGGTAATAAGAGACTCATTGGATGTGGCTTTTTTTTTTTTTTTTATTCATGGTGACAGAGAGATGCCTTTTTTTTTTTGCTCTCAATTCATCTCTCTAGATTTTTCTGCTTTTTAACAGTTTCTTGCTGCCAGTTTGGCCACATGCATACTGGGCATCTAGCCCGTTTGTGACCAGTCCCGGCGTTTTCACACACCCAGGAAGCACAGCATCCGGCCGCATAGAGTGCAGCATGTCAAAGTTGATGGCAGGCTGAAATACATTGCAGCTGGACACTGTAGCAAGTGGTGCTCACATTCAGGGCCCTATGTGTTAATGTGCCCAGAACAAAGGTATTCTGCACTGAATTCTGCTCTGCTTTTGTTAGATCTCAGTGCTGCTGATCTTCTGAAGCCTCTTTGCAGCCATTCCTGTCTATATGCACTCCAGTGATGGCTGCATTTCTCAGGGTTGTTTTCCTGATGCGTGCCACCTGTAGTCTCCATTGGAAGACCATGTGACAGGGTGGCAACACGGGAGCACAAGTGGGAGACGGGGACAGAGCGTTGTCACCCTAGAACAGGAAGTACCCGAACGAGGAACACCGGGGATTATTAAAAAAAAAAGATGGAGATTTATAAAGATTGAAAATTACTTGAAATAATACTCAAATGTTAGAGATTTTATGAGATTTGTTGAATATGGATTACATCTGTTTTATTGTTCCATTGTGGCCAGTTGTTCTTAATAATTTTTCAAATTAATTCTCACGCAGCATCAGCCCCCTCTATACACATATGGGACGCCATGAACAAGCAGACGCACTCGGTACTGCGCTGTTACCATTCCAAGGGGGTGTGCTCGGTCAGTTTCAGCGCCACTGGGAAGTTGCTGCTCTCCGTTGGGCTGGACCAGGAACACACCATCACCATCTGGAAATGGCAGGAAGGTAAAGGATCGATGAGGAGAGGCCACATTTCTAAAAGTCACCTGCATTCAGGGCCCATTTAGGTTTAAGCTTTCAATTGTGTTCATACGCATCATGGCACACATTAATGTGCGTTGTGCACAGCCCAAGGTATATGCACTGTTGTGAGTTGTGTGCATTGGGCTGTATTGTGCAGTGCGATGCAATGAATGGCAGTGCGATGCAAAAAAAAAATATATATATATATATATATATATATACATGTATATTTATATTTATATATATATATATATATATATGTACACACACACACACATATATATATATATATATATATATATATATATATATATATAATCTGTATTGCACCACCATTCATTGCATCGCACTGCACAATGTATAAATATAAACACTCCAACTTTGAACCTGAACCAGACATATAATCAAAGGAAATTGCTACATGTTACAAAAATAAATAAATAAAAAAGAATTAAAATTAAAAAAATGAAACAATCAAAAAAAATAATTAAAAATAAAGAAATAAACCAAAAAGATGAAATAATGAAAAATAATAAAAAATATAAAATAAAATTAAGATACATACATTTTACACCATTACAAAAATAAACATAAGGTTGGATATATTTTTATTAACCATTTTTTTAAGGTAAAGCAGTTGGGGGTACAGAATAAAGTAAAACAGGTGGGGTGGGTGGTAGTGGTTGAAAGCCACCACCACACTAACGGTACATAGGTTGTGGAAATGCAGATATCACAGTGTAATAGTTGCAATCAATATCCTGAGCATTTAATGCATCTATACAGTTGGGTATGCAGAGTGGAACCTGAGGTGGGGAAGGAGGGGGGTAAAGTAGGAGAGATAAGAGGGGCAAAGTGGGGTGGGTGGGGGGTATAGATATACATTCAGTGTGACTGTAACTGTTTTTCACAGTATGGATGAGCTTGGGTGGTTGGGAGGCCGTTCACCGGTGCGTGGTCATCAAGACATCTAGACCAACTACCCCAGTGTTGTTCTGGCCATTAATTTTAGGGTGTTTTTCAGCTCATCCTCTAGTGATTCTATTCAATAGTCTATCCGAGGTAGAATAATGAACCCAGACACACCACATTTTATGGTGTTTATCCCAGTTGTCCCCCTCTCTGGCACGCATCTCCTCCATTAACATGATATAATTGAGGATGGTGATCCACTTATGAAGGGGGGGGGTTACCTCAGATTTCCAATATTTCGTGATCAGCTGTCTAGCTGCCAATAAGGAGGTTGGCTTTCTGGGATTTGACTGATCCCGGTAGTATAGACAGTAGGGCTACTTTAGGGGAGAGGGCAGTAGAGGCATCGTACTATTCATTATAAATCGCAAATATACCTTTCCAGAAGGGGTGAACTTGAGCGCATTCCCACCAGATATGGAGATGTGTTCCTCTTCCTCTGTGACAGCGCCAGCAGGTATCAGAAGCACTGGGAAACATCCTGTGAACCGAGACCGGATCCCTGTACCATCTGGAGAGTAATTTATAGTTTTTCTCCTGCGTGAAGCTGGAGATTGAGGATTTGTGGGTGAATGTGAAAGAGGTCTGCCACTCCCCTGGAGTGATGTCCATGCCCACATCTCTGAACCACTTTTGTGTGAATGGGGGGGGGGGGGGGGGGGCGCGCTGTGTGTATAGGAAAGGATTTCCTTGTATATTATAGATAGGATGTGTCTGGGAACCTGGGAGAGACCACACGTTTCCTCAAAGGTCGTTGGGGTCCTATGTATTTGACTGGATAAATGCAAGTTCGAGCAGAAGGTTTTTAGGGATATCATGGATAACCAATTGGTTGAGGAGGATTGACTTCCCTCCTGTGTTGTGAATCCGCCTGTTGTCGCCTGGACGAATGAGCGTGCCATTGGCCAGTCTGTCCTCTCGTAGCCTCCTATTCATCCTGAGGCTTCATAGTCAGGGAGTGTTGGATTGTTGAAGAGCGATGTTAGAGGGCTGGGGTCGGTGGATAAAGTGTAGGTGGTGTGTCGGCGGTACCACAATGACAGCGCTGCTTCGGTCACTGGGGAAAGCATGGGCATGGAGCGGTGTTTGAGGTGGTATCCCCAGAGCAGAGCACGTAGGTCTACTTGTGCCATGCCTTGTTCTGTGATTGTTGCTGGTTTGGTCAATGGGCATGGGAACCATTCCAGTAGCCTGGAGAGTATGGCAGAGTTGTGATATATTTCAGAATCAGGGAGGCCGATACCGCCTGTGTGTTTGTGGAAGCAAAGGACTTTGTGTTTTATTTTGGAGCGGCGGTGGTGCCAAATGAATTTAACTGCAAGGAACTGTAGTGTGCGGTAAAAGGAAGTTGGGAGCGTAATTGGGAGGGCCTGGAACAGGTATAGTAGTTTGGGGAGGATATCCATCTACATTTATACGTCCGAGCCATAGCAGTTTTAAGGTGGTGCCACGAGTCTAGCGATCGTCGGATTTTAGTCAGTAAAGGGCTGAAGTTTAGAGGGTAGATGTCTTAGAAATTAGTTGGGATCTCGTTCCCCAGATATTTGATTGATTTAGTTTGCCAATGGAAGGGAAAGTTTTGTTGGATAAGTGGAAGGGTGTGTGGATGGGTAGGGATATGTTTCGGGCTTCTGTTTTAGGCTCGATTCACATCTATGCATGTTGCTTTTGAGCGTTTTTGGAGTTTTTTTTGTGATGCTTGCCACGTTTTTGACCAGCGTTTTTGTAGCGTTATTACAGCGTTTTTGCCGTGTTTTTGCGTTTTTATTTTTTTTTTACAGTTTTTTTAGACTGTATACAGTTAAAAAAAAAAAAAAAAAAAAAAAAGCCAAAAACGCAAAACGCTGCAAAAACGCTGCACTTGCGTTTTTGATGCTGGTCCATTGAATTCTATTACATGCAAAACGCTGCATTTTGCATGAAAAAAAGTCCCTGACCCTTTCCAAAAATGAGAGGTACAAAAAGGCATTGATGTGAACATGTTCCATAGGAAACCATGTTAAAAAATTCCCATGCATCTCTGCAAAATGCAAAATGCATCAAAAAACGCGCTAGTGTGAATGGAGCCTTAGTCATGTTCAGTTTAAAGTTGCTGTGGGAGCCGAATCGAGCTAGTTCATGGAGAAAGGAGGGGATGGCTGATGTGTGGTTGTGTCACGTAAAGTAATAGGTCATCGGCGTAGAGGGAAAGATTATAGTGGGCTGAGGGGGTGTGGATACAAAAATAAACATTAATCAAGATCAGAATTTAACCCTTTCGGGCTCAAAGTATCTAAACGGTGTATCCAAGATACTTCTCGTTTTTTTAATTTGATTTTTATTTTTTCAATTCATCTTTTTCTTTTGTTTTTTTGCTTATTTTTAATTTTTTTTTTTTGATTGTTTCATTTTTTTTTATGTTTTTTTTTTTTTTTTTTGTAATATGTAGCAATTTTCTCTGATTATATGTCTGGTTCAGATTCAAGGTTGAAGTGTATACACACACACACACACACTCACACACACACATATATATATATATATATATATATATATATATATATATATATGAAATAGTTATAGGTATAGATAGATTTTTCTCTTTTTTGATGACAGGTGCCTTCTCCTGGTATCCTCATGATGTGTGTGGAACTTGTCACACCTGATGGTTTTCTTGTTTCATCATTATGCTAGTTTCTATGTTCATGATTACTTGAATGCTAAATTAATTTATTTGTTTCCAGATGACTATAGTGAATATATGTAGTGAATTTGTATTTTGATGTTATTTATGCATTTGGTTTGAAGAAGGTCGTTATCGTCTTAGCCCGAAACTATTAACATACCTTGCATAATATGTAAAGTATGTAACTTTTTTACTATTTTTTGAATAAACATTCTATTTGTGCAGCAATCCCGTTTTTTTTCCTCTATACTTGGCCTGTGGAAAGCCCTGATTGCTTGCACTTGCTTTTACTGTGATGCACCTCACCCCTTTCAGCATGTGTATGTGTGTGTGTATATATATGTGTGTGTGTGTATATATATATGTATTTGGCTGTTAGTCAACGTAACTAATACTAATTTATCCGAACTTACAAATTATTCGAAATAAGGAATGCGGCATCTAAACACATGGAATGTAACGATTTAATAATAATAATAAAAAATCTTTTTATTATTATTAATTCGATATGTTCCACTTGTTCAGATACGGCATTCGTTATTTTGGATAATTCGGAACTTCGGATAAATTTGTATTCCTTACGTTCACTAACAGCCAAATTTGAAAGGAAATTCCAATACCTATAATTTAATAGTTAGTAATAGTTAAGTTACTAGAATTTCCTTTCAAATTTGGCTGTTAGGGAAAATAACGAATACAGATTTATCCGAAGTTCTGAATTATCCGAAATAACGAATGCCGCATCTAAACAAATGGAACATAACGAATTAATAATAATAAATAATAATAAAAATTTTTTTTTTTATAATTGTTATCTATTATTCATTCCGTTCCATTTGTTTAGATGCAGCATTCGTTATTTCGGATAATTTGTAAGGGGTCTCTGTTCGCGCGCTCAGGTGCACACACCAAAGAAGGACCTCTCCATACAAACACCCAACACACGCACATTCACAAATTGATATGTACTTAAAGAGGTTTCTGTGCCCATTCTGTTTCCTTGATCCTCCGCAGGTGCCAAAATTGCCAGCAAAGTTGGCCACAACCAGCGAATCTTTGTGGCGGAGTTCCGGCCGGACTCGGACACCCAGTTTGTGTCGGTAGGGATGAAGCACGTGCGATTCTGGACGTTGGCGGGGAGAGCGCTGCTTAGTAAGAAGGGGATGATGAGTTCCATCGAGGACGCCCGCATGCAGACCATGTTGGCCGTGGCGTTCGGTGCGGTGAGTACCTGTCCCGGGACAAACATACACCTCTGCCTAATCCAGGTTCTAGCTAAAATCCACAGATGGGAGCTACTAAAGAGAGACAACAGCTTCAGCAAAGGTTGCTGTGAAAATCTTATATATTATCTCTCTTTATATGAGTTTTCATACTTTGTTACATCTCAGTGCTGCTGATCTCCTACAACATTTTTGCAGCCACTTCCTGCCTACAGTGATGGCTGGATAGCATTTCTCAGGGTGGGTTTCCTGATGGTGACATGGCCACTTCCATTGGAAGCCCATGTGACAAGGTGACAAACAAAAGGAACACCATTTGGAAACTGGGACAGCGTTGTCACCCTATCAGGAAGTGCCTGAACAAGGAAGTCCATGGCGGTTCTCCAGGGATTATATTAATGAAAGCTTATACAATGACTTTTGAAATTGAATGTTAAAGCAGAACTTCAGTCATTTTTTTTATCTTTCCATCTATTAAATCTTCTGCCCTTGTTGTTGTTTTAACTTTGGATAGTAAAACATTTTTTTTTAAATACCTTATACAGCCCACTTCCTGTTTCTTGTCTGGTCATTAGCCTAGGCTTAGGACATCATGCACAGCTCTCTCTCTCACTCTCCTAAGCATTTGCCAGGAAGGAAGAGGGGATGAGTCATAAGAGGGCCAATGAGAGCTGCAGAGTTGGAGGTGTGCCTCTGTGTGTCTGTGTAAATCCAGGAAGTGAACAGGCTGCAGCTTCAGCTGCCCACAGTTAAAATGGATGCAGCCAGACTCAGTTGAGGGAGATTGCAGCATATTTGGCAAGTACAGTGGAACCTTGGATTACGAGCATAATCCGTTCCAGGAGAATACTTGTAATCCAAAACACTCGCATATCAAAGCGAGTTTCCCCATAGAAGTCAATGGAAACGAAGATAATTCGTTCCACATTGACTTCTATTACATGCAATACCGCATGTGGCCAGAGGTGGGGGGGGGGCGCCGGAGAGCATTGGAAATACTCGGAGACAGCTCGGCTGAACTCGGAAAGGCTCGGAAACGCTCGAGAACGGAGTATTTCCGAGTGGCTCCGAACTGTTCCGAGAGTCCCCAGTGCCCCCCCCCCCCTGCACCTCTGGCCAAATACGGTACTGCACACCCCATTATCTTGAATTCTGCTCGTTTTGCGAGACAACACTCACAAACCGAGTCAGACCTTTAAAAGAAAAAAGTTGCTCGTCTTTCAAAAAGCTTGTTAACCGCGTTACTCGTAAACCAAGGTTCCACTGTACAGAATCACAGTATATATAAAATAATATGCAAAGTGGTTGGAGGGAAGCTTCAAAATGGCAAAGATGTTTTTATTACAAATTTATGTGAGCAGACTGCAGTTCCTCTCTAAAAAAAATTGTAAAGGTAAATTTATTTATTTTTATTAATAAATAACAAACATGTCTATACTTGCCTGCTCTGTGCAGTAGAATTGCACAGAGTGGCCCCCGAACCTCCTCTTCTTGGGTCCCTCGCCCCCCACACTCCTAGCCCCTCCTCTCTGTCCAGTGTCCCTGTGGGAAGTCGCTCACTCCTGAGCCCTGCTGCTGCGTCCATTGACCCCGCCCCCTCGTCACTGGCTTTGATTGACAGCAGTGGGAGCCAATGGCTTCTGGTGCCCCTGCGAGACCCGGAAGTGAGGGGAGAGAAAAGCTGAAGACGTGCACGACGCTGGAACGAATAAGGTCACAGGTAAGTAAAATGGGAGGGGGGGATACTGGTGCTTAAACATTTTTAATCTTAATGCAAGGAATGCATTAAGGTAAAAAAAAATGTTCAGGCTTTAGAACCGCTTTAATATGTTGATAGTTTATAGATTGGGGTCTACTTTAAAGCCCTACCACAGTAAACATTTAAAAACAAAATGATCCCTTGCAGTGGGGCTGCACCCATACTGGAAGGGTTAACTGCTCATTTAGACTAGAGGAGAGGAGAAGCATTTTAGATAAACTGATCCTTTGCTCCCCCAGCAGGTGGCGCTCCCACATTTTCCAGAGGTGGACTGTTCCTGGGCATCATCACAATCAGTGGAGGGCTACAGACTCTGAATTGGGTCTGAGGAAAACAGGACCATAGTAGACATGTGCAATTCGTTTCGTTCCGAATTCGTTTCTTTTAATGCATTTTGACAAATTCGTTAATTTGAAAATATCAGAATTAACGAAAACCAGTTTTAAATGAATTCTTCTGATTATTCGTAAATTGGATTATTCGAAAATTCGTAAATATGTAAATTAGAACATTTGGGAATTCGGAAATATGGATATACTAGAATTCGAAAAGCCGAAAATAAGAACAAAAATTCAAAAGAACCAAAATCAGAAAATAAGAACGAAAAACTGAAAGTTCGAAAATTTGTAAATCTGAAATAATAACTAACTAATAATAACTTAACTATTACTAACTATTAAATTATAGGCATTGGAATTTCCTTTCAAATTTGGCTGTTACATAATGAATATGAATTTATCCAAAGTTACGAATTATCCGAAATAACGAATGTTGTATCTAAACAAATGGAACGTAACAAATTAATAATAAATAATAATAAAAAGTTTATTTTTATTATTATTGTTATACATTATTAATTTGTTCCGTTCCATTTGCTTAGATGCAGCATTCGTTATTTTGGATAATTTGTAACTTCGGATAAATTTGTATTAGTTATGTTCCCTAAGTTACGAATTATCCGAAATAGCGAATGCCATATCTAAACAAATGGAACGTAATGAATTAAAAATAATAAATAATAATAAAAAGTTTTATTATTATTGTTTTTTTATTATTAATTTGTTCTGTTCCATTTGTTTAGATGCAGCATTCGTTATTTCGGATCATTTTTAACTTCAGATAAATTCGTATTCGTTACGTTGACTAACAGACAAATTTGAAAGGAAGTTCCAATACCTATAATTTAATAGTTCGTTATTAGTTGACTATTATTTAGAATTTTCGTTCTTTCGGATTTTCTTTCTTATTTTCGAATTTCCAGATTTTCGAATTCTCAAATTCTAGAATCTACGAATTTCGATCATAACTAATGACCCGAAAAACGAAAAAAAACGAATGAAACGGAAAACGAACACATTTTTTGACAGTGCACATGTCTAGACCATAGACCACTGGAGCATGGGGGAAGAGACGTTGCGGGGACCAATCGAGGGAGAAGTGGTGGATCGGCTAAGTAGATCTTCTTTTCTACGTCCCCCTAGACCTAAACAAGCAATTAGACGCAACCCAATTTTTAGGATTCCCAGAGTTGCTGTATAACAATCCCAATTATAAACACCTAAAATATACTCAAACATAAAATCACGGGGCCCCATACAGCCTTACTGACAGGGCCCCCCTTCCCCCTGAAAATATCAAATTAAATTTTTTCAAAAAATACACTAAAATCATTATTAGTTGACACAACAAAATTGCTGCTAAATTGAAAAGATTAAACTGTATTGAGTTAATAAATTTCTGTTTGTGAAATGACCCCCCTGTGTGCCCTCAGCAGCTGCCAGCGGGAGGGAGAGAAGAGGAGGGAAGGGAACACTGGGGGGGTCCATAAAGTAGGTGAAAGGGGGGCTCACAGGGGGACCTGAACAGCAAGGGGATTGCGATGATCAGAGCGATGGAAAGGGGGAGGGGGGGGGGGCGCAGATACTAGAACCGATCCCCCTATTGTGAAGCTGTAAAGGGAGAGGAGGAGAAGCCGGAATCATTGCAAGTGGAGCCACAAGAGGTGCCGGCAGTACAGCCGGCCCTCCTGCTCGACAGGTACCTGGGCCCCCCCCCGCTTTTGAACTAATGGGGCCTGGTACAGGAGGGCTGGCTGTATGTACTGCCTTATCAGCGGCCCTGAAAAAACTATTTGGCCAGATTTAGGTTTACAATGACACAGCGAGGTTCCCATTGAGTGACGTGCACTGAGGGCTCTATTGGGGTGGCACTGTCTTGAATCTCTTCCTTTCTATTACAGGGGAATTTGACGTTTACTGGAACGATTAGCGGGGACGTCTGTGTTTGGAAGGATCACATACTGTCCCGAATTGTGGCCAAAGCTCATAATGGTCCCGTGTTCACCATGTATACCACACTGAGGGACGGCCTCATCGTCACTGGTGGAAAGGAGAGACCGTAAGTTCCTCTGCCTAAATGTCGCCAGAAATTAGAGGAAGATGCACATATTAGGTCTTTTATTGGGTTCACCTACCTAGTACCAAAATTAGATCTTTTTTTGCATTCATAATAAGCTGAATTCTTACCAAATGGATTCATCAAGGTGTGGGAAATGTTCCTTCTAAAGTAGGCTTGATAGCCTCAAACCATTCCTGTTGGCCACACATTGATAGGCCACCCCATCCCATGCGTTGTACACTAGACATGTGCACTCCTGAAAAATTTGTTCGTATTCAGGTTTTTTTTTTCTCGTTTTTTTGGGTCATTCGTTATGATTGTAATTCGAAAATCCGAAAATAAGAAAGAAAATCTGAAATTCGGAAGAATAACTAGCTATTAAATTATAGGTATTGGAATTTCCTTTCAAATTTGGCTGTTAGTGACCGTAACGAGCATGAATTTATCCGAAGTTATGAATTATCCGAAATGACGAATGCCGCATCTAAACAAATGGAACAGAACAAATTAATAATAAATAATAATAATAAAATGTTTAATGTGGGGGCCGCGCCTTATGCTGCCACAGCCCACCATAACCTAATTTTCTTGCTGTTAGCTGCAAGGAGAGGAGCCCAGGGTGGGTGTTAAGAAGAGATGGCCTTCTGCATATCTTCTGTAGAGGGAGGTTAATGGATTACAAATGGACTTCTCTCAGCTTGAACCAGTCCAACTGTTCTTCTCTGACCAGTAACAAAACCAGTAAACTCCACAGACTGCTGAGTGTGCAATTCTGAGGAGGTTAACAGTTCCTGAGTTGCTACATCCATCAACAATCGTTACAGAGCCAAAGTCTCCTTGGATCATGTATTTTCAGATGTTGAAGCCTCTTGACCATGTCTGCATGCTTTAAGTCTCAAGTTGCAGCAGCATGGTCAGACGTATCTAATAAAGTGACCACCGAAGTCTATTCAGGTGGAGCCAAATAGATTTATCTTAAAGCAGGTTTCTGAGAGCACCAGAGTAAAGTTCCTCTTCAACAACCAATAAAGTGTTTGTTGTTTCCAGCCTAGAGCAGTTAGTGTAATGAAGCTAATGGGTGGGTGGTTGCTATGGGATTGCTACACATTACCATTTCCAAGTCTGACATCATTTTCCAAGGTCCAAGGAAGGTGGGGCAGTGAAGCTGTGGGATCAGGAGCTGAAGAGGTGTCGTGCTTTCAGGCTGGAGACTGGCCAGACAACCGACTGTGTCAGATCAGTATGCAGGGGCAAGGTAAGAGCTTGGTAAAATTAAAATATACCTATTTATGTAAAGTATTACACTAATTTGACACAGAGCGACTTTAAAAAAATATGTCTAAGCCAATGGTTCTCCACCATCGGGCCATGGTCCACTTCTGGGCTGCAGCTTCCCTTCTTCTAGGCTTTTAGCCATCTGCAGATCCCTTAACCTCCCATATTGCTCCTAAACTCACTCCTATACTGGCCCATGGTACTCCCAGGTCCCCTTAGGGCCTACAGCCTTCACAGTGACCTCCAACCTTCCACAGTGTTGCCCAGTTTCCCACATTGCCCTCAAGCCAGCTTCACATTCTCTCACCCCCCGCCCCTTATGCCGCGTACACACGAGCGGACTTTCCGGCATACTTGGTCCGGCGTACCGGAGTCCGTCGGACAATTCGATCATGTGTGGGCTCCAGTGGACTTTTTTTTCTCAAAAGTTTGACGGACTTAGATTTGTAACATGTTTCAAATCTATCCGACGGACTCGAGTCCGGTCGAAAAGTCTGCTCGTCTGTATGCTAGTCCGACGGACAAAAACCGACACTAGGGCAGCTATATGATACTGGCTATGAACTTCCTTGTTTTAGTCCGGTCGTACGTCATCACGTACGAATCCGTAGGTTTTTGGTTGATCGTGTGTAGGCAAGTCCGTTCATTTGGAAAGTCCGTCATAAAGTCCGTCAAAGTCCGCCGGGCAAAGTATGCTGTAAAGTCCTGTCGTGTGTACGCGGCATTAGTGGCACCCTGTCCCATCCAGAGCCTTCCAGCATTTGAATACATGCTTTTGCATTTACTATGTGTGAGTATAAACTTTACTTATTACCATTGGGGCATGGATTGTTTTGGAAGAAAAAAGACCGGGCCCTGGTCTCAAAAAGGTTGAGAACCTCTGGTTTAAGTGAATCCGCCATCCTGAGGCCCTGTTTGTACAGATGATACCCACAGTGTCGCCTGCTAGTCCTATCTGGAATTGATGAAGCATTAAATAAATAGTTCTTTACAACTGCAGATTATTTTATCATTTCATCTTGGTAATATGAGATCTCTAAAATGTAAGGACTTACTGGTAATTTATCCTGGTGACCCCATTTCCAGGTTTGGCTTAAGCTGGGCTTTATAGAGAATTATTCCATCACTGATTTATTAGCTATATACTGTACATCTGAAATAGGGTGTATTATGGCAATTATAAGTCTGCCTCTTTGTGTTCCCTGTCCACAGGGGAAGATCCTGGTCGGCACACGCAATGCAGAAATTATCGAGGTGGGGGAGAAGAACGCAGCTTGTAATATTCTCATCAATGGTCACATGGACGGGCCCCTCTGGGGACTGGCCACCCATCCAACCCGGGACTTTTTCCTGTCCGCCGCGGAAGATGGCACTGTACGGCTGTGGGACATTGTGGATAAGGTAGACATGACACAACTTTCATGCAACTTGCATGAGCTGGCCTGTGTTGGTATTCAGCTAAAACTTCAAATGTATATGAGAGCACATGATGAGTGTTGGAGACTCAATGCACCCAGTACTTGTCTGTTTATATTTCCCATGCTAGCTGTACTGTCAGTGCTCTCCTTAGTGAGCCTTCCATTGGGAAGGAGCAAATGATGAAGCATCAAAGCTTACAGATAGGATTCCTTTTGAGGTTGTTAAACCTTTGTGTGTTTTGAGCCATTCCTGTTTTTCAGTCCTGAAGGTAGTAGAAAGGTGTGGCCCCTACTCATACTTACAAAAAAACCAAGCCCAACAGAATCCTAGGTACATTGTATGGCCAGAAGGTATGTGGACCCCCTTCAAATGAGTTCAGGTGTTTCCAGTAGAGGATACTCTTACATCATACAAAGACATTGTAGACAATGATGCTGTCCCAACCTTGTGGTAACAGTTCGGTGAAGACCCTTTTCTGTCTAGGGATGATTGTACCCCTTTGTGCAAGGCCAGCTCCATAACCACTTGCAGACCATATTATAAAATGTTTGGGGGTTCTAAGTAATTTTATAGCAAAAAATACAGATTTTTACAAAATGTGCCAGAAAAGGCCTGGTCACGTGGTTTAATCATTTTGGTGTGGAGATTGTCAAGTGGCCTGCAGAGGGCCCTGACCTTAAGAAGGAAAGGTGGAGGCTGTTACTGCTGCAAAGGGAGGCCAACTCCAAATAGTGGACATTGCATCCCCTGATGTTCCCAACTCCATAATCGTAGCTATGGTTTTACAGCAGGCAATATGTGAAGGAAAGGAGGGCAGAGGGTATGTTTTGGTTAGGTTTAGGAAGGATAGGTGCACATGCCAGGCAGGCACAGCGTTATACATGTTGCCTTCTTGTTTTGGTGTTGGTAAAGATTTGGTAATTTGATTTGTGTATTGTGTTCCCCACAGAAGATGCTAAACAAGGTGAACCTGGGTCACTCTGCACGATCTGTCTGCTACAGCCCTGAGGGTGACATGGTGGCCATCGGCATGAAGAACGGAGAGTTTATAATCTTAGTTGTGGCCTCCCTAAAGATCTGGGGCAAGAAGAGAGATCGGAGATCTGCCATTCAGGACATCAGGTGAGGAACATGACTGCTAAGGGCTGCCATGAGGGGTCTGTACAAGCAAAAAGTTCCTAGGTGTACAGAACCAAACTGACCCAATGGAGACTGCTAGCCATAAGCAATGTAGCACACAGCAGCCTAGACAGAGAAACAAAATTAGAACTGTTTATTTTATCATGAATTTAGTAAATAGAAAGGATGGGACTTTTAAGGTGCCAGAAACGATAAATACAACATAAATTAAAAAATTATCAAAATTTATTAAACCTAATTAAAATCATCACAATCTCATTGTACAATATCCATGTGATAAAAAGACAGCAGTAACTCTTCGCTCTACATGTTTTGCCATATAGTGGCTTCTTCAGGAAACCACTGAAGAGGACTGCATATTTAATCACTACAAATTGAAAACAACATATTAATGTTGTAAATATGTTGTTTTCAATTTGTAGTAATTAAATATGCAGTCCTCTTCAATGGTTCCTGAAGAAGCCACTATATGGTGAAACATGTAGAGCTAGGAGTTACTACTGTCTTTTTATCACATGGATATTGTATGATGAGATTGTGATGATTTTAATTATGTTTAATAAATTTTTATATATTTTTTTAAATTTATGTTGTATTTATTGTTTCTGGCACCTTAAAAGTCCCATCCCTTTCTTTTTAATAAATTCTTGCCAATTTAGGGATGTGGTGCCGTGTGCTTTCCAACACCCAGCAATTAATATATAGTTTATTTTATCATGTTAATGTGAAACTCCAGGAAAAGCGCAGGCAGGGGAAACCTTATTTCAGCAGTTTATGGTCTATTTTTTTTTCAGTGATTACATGAGAGCAGAGCACAATAAAAATCTTTGATGGCTCCTGGCTCCTGAAAACATAAAAACAAAGAGGTAGCTGATCAGTGCAGACTGCAGACAGGTTGAATATAAATAAAACACTGGCCATGACCGATCTTCAAGCAGAGTTAAAAGATTATAGTTGTGATTTGGATTGTTATGATGATCTCAAGTGCTGACCATTGCGTGTGACCTGTACAGATTTAGCCCGGATTCCCACTACTTGGCGGTGGGTTCCGGCGAGAACGCCGTCGATTTCTACGACCTCACCATCGGACCCTCGCTGAACCGTATCAGCTACTGCAAAGACATTCCCAGCTTCGTGCTGCAGATCGACTTCTCCGCAGACAGCCGCTATGTGCAGGTACGAGCGATGTCATCAGCGGCTCCTCCCATGTGACGTGCGGGGCTCTGCCGCTTTGTTATCATTGTTAGATCATGTGACCAGTTTCTGAAGCATGGCCGAAATATTGCTTTTTCTACTGAGGTCTGATTATTAGACTTTACCACTTGCCACCCGCCTTCAGTATATTTACTGCGGGCGGGCAGGCAGCATGGGCAGGCTACATGACATACATGTACATCATCCAGCCTCTTCCGGGTTAGGAGCCCGTCTGCTAACCCGCCCTGTCGCTGGCTACAGCTGGATTTGTTCAGCAGATCCCGATCAGTGATCTATGGCCGAGACCTACTAATCGGCTGTAGCCAATCTCAGTTTAGAGTCTTGTGTTTTAAAACACACAGGGGCTCTGTACACAGATCAGCGATCTGGCTGTTTCTTCTCCCTGCAAAGCAGGGAGAAGAAACAGCCTCATCTTTGTACACAGATCAGCGATCTGGCTGTTTCTTCTCCCTGCAACGCAGGGAGAAGAAACAGCCTGATCTGTTATTAAAGGCAGCAAATATTACACTTGTTAGGCACACACTTAACTCCCTGATTGCCCTTAGATGTTAACCCCTTCCCAGCCAGTGTGATTAGTGCAGTATTAGCACAGATTACTGTATTAGTGTCACTATTGATGTCAGTGTCAGCTAGTGTACCTCCCAGAGACGGTCTGTTAGTGGCAGATTGTTCGCTACACTATCGCAGTCCCCCTATAAATCCCTGATCACCGCCGTTACCAGTATAGCGTCAGCAGTGTAAATTCCATTGTATATATACCATAGTATGATTAGACGCTATAACTTTCACACAAACCAATTAATATACACATATTGGGATTTCTTTTTTACCAAAGCCATGCAGCAGAATGCATATTGAGCTAAATTTATGAAGAAATTCAATTTTTTTTATTTATTTTTTTTTTTTTATTGGATTGGTTTTAAAACAGAAAGTAGAAAACATCATTTAAAAAAAAAAAATCTTTTCTTTTTTTGTTTATATAATAAAAAACAAAAAAAAAAACCCCAGTGATCAAATACCACCAAAAGAAAGATCTCTTTGTGTGAAAAATAATTATGTCATTTGGGTACAGTGTTGCATGGCTGCGCAATTGCCAGTTAAAGTAGCGCAATGCTGAATAGCAACAAAAATAGCAAAAATTGCTAACCATAGTGAATATTAACCACTTAAGGACCACCCACCGCATATATAAATTGTGGCAGGGCAGCCCTATTGCGCGAAACGACGTACCTAGATGTCGTTTCATGCACGAGTCACTGTGGGCGCCCACTGCACAGCAGGGGAGCCGATGCGCAGGTCTGGCGGCCGCGATGTCCGATGGCCAATGTAAACAAAACAGGGGAGTAGAAAGAGATCGTCTCCTCCTAGTGATCAGGAACATCGATCTCTCTCTACTCACTCTAGTCCCCTCCCCGCCACAGTTAGAAACACCTCCCTAGGGAACACATTTAACCCCTTGATCGCCCCCTAGCGTTAACCCCTTCCCTGTGAGTGTCATTTATACAGTGATCAGTGGCTATTTTTTTTAGCTCTGAACGCTGTATAAATGTCACTGGTCCCAAAAAAAGTGTAAAAAAATTTCTGATCTGTCCCCTGCAATGTGGCAGTCCCACTAAAAACCGCTGATCACCACCATTACTAGTGAAAAAAAAAATGATAATAAAAATGCCATAAATGTTTTCCCCTATTTTGTAGATGCTATAACCTTTGCGCAAACGAATCAATATACGCTTATTGCAATTTTTTTTTTTTTACCAAAAATATGTAGAAGAATACATATTGGCCTAAACTGATGAAGAAATTTGTTTTTTTTAATTTTTTTTGGGATATTTATTAAAGCAAAAATTAAAGTTTTTTTTTTTCTTTCAAAATAGTCGGTCCTTTTTTGGTTATAGCGCAAAAAATAAAAGCCGCAGAAAGGGTTCAAATACCACCAAAAGAAATCTCTATTTGTGGGGAAAAAAGGACATACATTTTTTTTTGGGTATAGGTTGGACTTGATGAACTTGTGTCTTTTTTCAACCTCACCTCATGTAACGTTGCGCGACCCCGCAATTGTCCGTTAAAGTGACGCATTGCCGTATCGCAAAAAATGGCCTGGTCATTGGGGGGGGGGGGGGTGTAAATCCTTCCAGTCCTCAAGTGGTTAAGTATGTACACTATATGGCCTAAGGTTAGTGCACCCCTGACCGTTGCACCTTCATGAGCCTGTAGGACAGGAGGTCTCAAACTGGCGGCCCTCCAGCTGTTGCGAAACTACAAGTCTCATGAGGCATTGCAAGGCTGACAGTTACAAGCATGACTCCCGCAGGCATGATGGGACTTGTAGTTTCGCAACAGCTGGAGGGTAGCCAGTTTGAGACCCCTGCTTTAGGACATCCCATTCCAAAACCATGGCCAGAAATGTGGGACTTCCCCTGTTTGAGCCTTGACTCTTCTGCGAAGGTTTTCCACAAGATTTTGTAGGGTGTGGAACTTGTGTAATGCTGCATCCTGTGCAGGTCTCCACCGGGTGTTACAAGAGGCTGGTCTATGAAGTGCCTTCAGGAAAACTCCTCTCGGAACAAGCTGTGATTGACCGCATCACCTGGGCTACCTGGACCAGGTGAGTAAATTTAAGAGAGTGAATGCACTGTGTTCCATTAAAGTAGGTGTAAACCCCACCTGGGTGACATTTAGTTGGCCCTGTAGACTGTGTATCATAAACAATCGGAATGTTTTTTTTTAACGAAGATCCTAATTGACATCCTTTGCTGCATGTCAGCTCTGCTGATCTTCTGTAGCCACCTCCGGCCTACATGGTTTCCAGCAATGGCTGCATGGAATTTTCTCAGAATGGGTTTCCTGATGGTGACAACTGTGTGATGTGTGATCAAACAGACAAACTTGGTCTCCATTGGAAGCCCCTGTGACAGGGTGACAACACTGGACCACAGTTGAGAGACATGGACTGAGCGTTGTCGCCTTGTTACAAGAAGTGCCTGAACAAGGGCCTTCATGGCAGGTTCACCGGGGATTATTTAACGAAAGCTGCAAAATTCAAAATTTAGAAAATTACAGTAACATTGTAAAGCTTATATGAAACTTTAGCGATTGGGTTAACACTTTTTTTAACAGCCTGCCGACAAGGTTGATTTTAAATTGCTTGGTGGCATTGAAAAAGGAAATGTCCCACCCTGGGCAACTGATTGGTTGAATTATAAATATAGGTAAATGTGACAAATATCTGTGGGTGTCACCTCTGTTTCATTTCCTCCAAGTTGTCCCCAAGAGAGGCCCCAGCAATATCTTCTCCCCAAGTTGTTTGAACTGTATAGGAGCCTCCTAAAATTTGATTTTTGTAATGAAATACCTTAGAAGGGTCGTCCACCGAAAACAGATCCCACAGTGTTGTGTGGTGTAACTCTTCAGCATCCTCTAGTTTCTTCTATCTTCCCTATTAAACAGAATGTAGCAGAAGGGGTATTGCAGCAGGAGATGTGAGAAATGGTGAGCAGTAGACATGTGCAATTCGTTTAGTTCCGAATTAGATTTTTAACGAATTTTGACAAATTCGTTAATTCCGAAATCTCTGAATTTCCAAATTTTTCAATTTTCGAATTTTCAATTTTCCGAAAATTTGAAATTTCGAAAATTCAAATGAAAATCTGAACATTCAAAAGAATGAAAATCTGAAAATTCAAAAACCCAAAAATCTGAAATATTCGAATTCCGAATTTTCAAATTCCAAATTACCGACTTTTCAAATTACGAATTTTGATTTTTTTTCGAAATTCAAAATTCGGAAATTTAGAAATGTGAAAATCCAAAAATCTGAAAAAAGAAAGAAAATCAGTAAAATTCGAAATAATACCTAACTAATAATAAATATTAAATTATAGGTATTGGAATTTCCTTTCAAATTTGGCTGTTAGTGAACGTAATGAGTACAAATTTATCCGAAGTTACGAATTATCTGAAATAACAAATGTTGTATCTAAATGAATGGAACGTAACGATCTAATAATAATAATAAAACATTTTTATTATTATTTATTTAATAATTTGTTCCATTCCATTTGTTTATTTGTTCGGATAATTTGTAACTTTGGATAATTTATTACTTCAGATAAATTTGTACTCTTTGCAATCACAAACAGGCAAATTTGAAAGGAAATTCCAATACCTATAATTTAATAGTTAGTTATTATTAGTTTGTTATTATTTCAAATTTTGATTTTCGGATTTTCACATTTCTGAATTTCCAAATATTTGCATTCCAAAAATTCGGAATTCGAAAATTTTAAAATTCTGAATTCGAAGATTCGGATTTTTGAATTTCCGAAAAAAGCAAAAAAATGAATGAAACAAAAACAAACAAATTTTTTGTCAGTGCACATGTCTAGTGAACAGGAGCAGTGCCGGGACAACGTCATCCAGTGCCCAGGTCGAAGATGCCAAACTGCATCCCCCACATTATTTATGATGTGCAAGCTTAGGGGATCCCACCCTTGGCAGTCTCTCGCTTGTCAAAATTGCTGTGGAGCTCAGTTTTAACACTGGACACATGCTTGTGTTGATGGCTTTATCCTGCTCTCTCCTGGACACTTCTCCAGTCGGCGGTGCAGGCTGTGCTCTCTCTCTCCCCTCCTCCTTCCTGCTAGTGCAGCTACTGTGAGTGTCTGGGAACAGGAAGGAGGCAAGGGAGCGAGAACACAGCCCCCAACACGTTCCGGTGTCTTGCCGAATAAGTTCCTTCGGCGGATAGGTTCCCCCCCTGTACTGCGCAGGCGCAGCGCCTGCGCAGTACGTAGTACTGTTGGCCGCCGGAGATAGCCGAAGCTCAAACGCTTCGATCAGCTGTACACGGCGCCTGCGCTCTGGGTCCAGATTCCTTCCCCTCTATCCAAGTGGACCTAGAGGGGGAATCTAAAAGTGCCGAGCGCAGCGAGGCCGTGCCCGAAGCGTGGCGAGCGGCCCTCTTACAGGCGCCGTGTACAGCTGATTTTCAGCTGTTCCGCTTCGGCTATTTCCGCCGGCTTCTACTGCGCATGCGCAGTAGAGGGGGAACTAATCCGCCGAGCGGAACTTTCTCGGCAGAACACCGGCTCTCTCTTCATTGCTCCCAGTGCTGGGCTGACAGGAGTAGTGATGCCGTTGTTACTACTCCTCTCAGCCTTGTAACAGAAGGAAAGCGCCCCCATCCCTACAGTAAACCATTGTGCCCAGGGCAGCTGCCCCTCCCACCCATCCCTTGTCCTGGCCCTTGCCCTGGTCCTGGTAGGGAGCAACACTGACCCACAAGATAAGCCAGAAGCCCATCAACATTCATTGTATTATACTAGACACTATTTTCTCAGTCACTTATCTACTGGAATACTCTGCCATTTTTTTTTAAGGACCAAAGTTGCTTCCTAATTATTTCATGCCCAGAGGCACTATCCTGGGTACTGAAGCCAAAGTTTGCATAGTGGGTGCTCCAGGATTCTCTGCAGTAATAGTTTCAGAAAAAAAAAAACTTACCATAAAACCTTGAGCTTATCGAGGAACACAGGAATTCAGATACAGCTGGGGTGAGCTGTCCAGATGGTCACTATGGACCAAGAAGACCCATCAGTCTCTTAGGATGAATGGGGGTGGCCTCTTTCCCCTTCTCCGGGGGACATCCACTGGAAGATCTATGTCCTGTGGTTATCAAGTCCCATAACGGTCTTTGGATGTACTCTATCCCCAACAAGGGGGTATCCCCAGCAGGTTTCCAGTGTGTACAGTCTGCTAACAAACCACAGCAGCACTGAGCCATCCAGCAATGGTTTCTTCCAGATAGGCAGGAATCGAGGAGCACCAAGGTGCACAGACCTCACCCTTTGGAGTGGAGACTGCTGTTGGGAAAAGGGCAGGTATCATGCATTGTCTCTAAAGCCGGCCATAGACAGATTGAAATTTGGCCGGTTTAGCTGTCACTGGCCAAATTTCGTTTCATCTATGGGCTGGCTGGCTGGGTGTAGTGAAATCAATCCATCAATCAACCAATCTGTTTTTTTTTTTGCCTAGTCACTGTACTTTGTCAGTGGGGAAGGCTCCCCACCAGCAGAATACAATAGCACTGCAGGGGGGATTCCCCCATCAACACCGACAGTGTGGGGAATAGAGCAATGTATGACCTGCCTAGGGAAGACGGTGCCACCACCAGTCCTGTCCCAAACCTTTCCAAAAAAGAAGGTCTTACACCACTTAGGTGATGTCCAATGGCGTCTAGGTCACGAAGCTGAATCATAGTGGGGTCCCCTGAGGTATGGGGACACTGCTGCAAGTAGAAGCCCCCCCCCTGGAGTTGGGGTAAAGACCACTCCATTTGCCCTAAGAGATTGATGGGTTGCGCTAGGGACCTCTTAGTCCATAGAGACGGCCTGGATGTCTTACCCCGTTTTCTAAATCCCCCTGTTTCTCTCAATAGACTAGCAATTGTTCAGTAGGCCTGCTTTGTATAAACTGTTTTCATCACTAGGAAGAACTATCCGTATCTTGCAGCGTCCTGGGTGATGAAGTACTAGGAATCTGGTCCAGACACAACGATAAGTCGGACGTGACGTGCGCATGCGTCTCTCACTCAGGGATCAGCCTGGTTACGGGCGATGACTTTGGAATGGTCAAGTTATTTGACTTCCCCTGTCCAGAAAAGTTTGTAAGTATGGCTTTTGTAGTTGACATGCTTTTGGTGGGGGGTTATAAAACTGATAATGTGTGTGACTGTCCAATGGTGTTTTCCATTATATCGAGAAAGGGGGGGGATTACTCACAAGCCGGTGCTGCCGCTGGGCGAGTTGGGGGAAAAATTTACTATGGGGGTTATTTACTAAAGGCAAATCCACTTTGTACTACAAGTGCACTCGCTGTAGATCTGAGAGGGACATGCAAGGGAGAAAAAAAACAGCATTTTAGCTTGCACATGATTGGATGATAAAATCAGCAGAGCTTCCCCTCATTTCAGATCTTCCCCTCAGATCTACAGCGACTGTACTTCCAAGTGCACTTTCAGTGCAGTTGTAGTGCAGAGTGGATTTGTCTTTAATAAATCAACCCCATAGTTTTATGGAGCTCCTCTGAACATGGTCAGATGCTCATCAGTGGTGTACCTGTCCATCTGTAGCCAACCTAATTCCATGCAATTGAACTACATCCAAACAACCTGTAAAGTGAGAGAGCTCATGCCATCCCCTCTTTTTTTCACAGGCAAAACATAAGCGTTTCCTGGGGCACTCCGCCCATGTGACCAACATCCGATTCACCAGCGGTGATCGCTACGTGGTTAGTGCAGGAGGAGACGACTGCAGGTAAGATTGGTATACTGACAGAAACAACACTTGGTGGTAACATGTCCTTGTTGTTAATGGAGAATGCTCAGATGATGACCTGGCTTTATATTGCTCTGTAATATAAAACTCATCATTGTTCATGCACAGTTTTACTTTACTGTACAATCTGTGGACACCAGACCATCAAATCTACATTATATGACCAAACTTATATGGACCCACCCTCCAAATGATTGAGTTCGGGTGACTCAAGAGTACTGTTAACACTAGAGCATACAAAGACTTTTTAGACAATTATGCTCTTCCAATCTTCTGTTAAAGCGGAAGTCCGTCTACCGCTGCAAAAATGAAGACAGCAGCTGCATATACTGCAGCTGCTGACTTTTAATAATCAGACACTTGCCTGTTCTGGAGTCCAGTAATGTCGGCACGGCAGCTGATGTTTCCATCAGCTGTTGGGTGCTTGCCGCCTCTATTGCACGTAAGGGAACCCGGCAGTGAAGGCTTACGGCTTCACACCGGGAACCCTACTGCCCATGTGCGAGGCGAGGCTCCCCTCTCTTACTGGCCTGGGTAGGGAGCCCGGGCGGTAATGTCAATACCCGCGGCTGAGGCTCCTGGAAGTGGGAACAGGATGCCTGCGAAAGACAGGTATATCCTGTCCCCCCTCCCCCCCCAAAAGGTGCCAAATGTGGCACTGGAGGGGGGGGGAGTACAACGTGCGGAAGTTCCACTTTTGGGTGGAACTCCGCTTGAAGTGAAGACCCTTTTCTGTTATGAACGTGCCCCTGTGTACAAAGCCAGCTCCATAAAGACATGGTGTGACCAGTGTGGTGTGGAGGAACTCAAGTGTCCTCCACAGAGCCATGACCTCAACCCTACTGAACACCAATTGTGATCCAGGTCTTCTCATCCAACACCAATACCAGACCTCACAAATAGGTAGAAATTCCCACAGACCCTCCAAAATTTTTGGGAACACCTTTCCAGAAGTGTAAAGGTTGTTACAGCTACAGGAGATACCAGATGCCTAAGTACTTATTTACGTACTATGTAGAGTGGGCCCATTTGTTGTATTCACCTGGATCGAAATTCCTGAAATCCCCCCCACAGGCTTGGACTCAGTTTGTTTTTTTTCTTCTCTGTGTATATTTATTTTTATGTACGTCTACTGGATTGTACTAGACTTACTTTGCTTCTCCTTGTACACTGGTTGCCCAACATTTCACACATTGGTGCTTGCTTTCCTGAACCCCTGTACAACTCTGATGGCACACGAATCTATGTATATGTTGGGTTTGGCCTACCTCTTGGCTCTCCACCTGTAATTGGACTTCTTGAAATTTTGTACTTAAGTGAATTGATGTACAATACCAGTATCTTGCACTTAATACTGTATACTTCCTTTCTTTTTTGTATTGCTTCAAAATTTGAACTTTGATTATAATAAAAAAGAAAAAAAAAAAAAAGAAAAACGCTGTTATAGCCGCAAAGGAAGAAGGATACTCCATATTAATGGTCTATGGTTTTGGAATTGGATACCCAACAAGATCATAGGTGATGGTTAGGTGTCCACACTTGATCATATAGTGTAGATTGCATTATCTGTCTTCCCCCTTTTTTATTTTATTTTTTTTCTTATGCTGCTTCTTTTCATTGTGTAAAAAAAATTGTAAAACATAGTTAAACTGATTAAAAAAAAAATAATAATAATATAGGGAAGAAACGGGTCAGTGTGTACAGGGGGTGAATTGAATTTAGGATAATTCCCAAATGTGTTTATTTGCTGTTTCTAATCGGACTGAAGAGTTATGCCCAATATGTAGCATAATTTAGCCACGCCCACCTTTTTTGCTGCAGCGTGCTACAGGCCACCATCTCCCTGATTGGGGCCCCAGAGTGCATTACTTTGCCCAGGGGCCCATGGTGCTATTAAGATGGGCACTGCCTGGCTCCCACCCCTAGCAGCCAATTCTTTCTAAGTGAGAATGAAATGTCCCTGCTGCCTCAGCCTTCTGAGATTTCAAGTTACATATCCCAGGAGGCTGAAGGAACAGGGACTCGCTGCAGTCATCATCGGAGGCCAGCAGATATCTGGACCCAGAAGAGGCAGCTGGCTTCCAAAGCAGGTAGCAGTGCAGGATCTGGGCTGCTGCACCTACTCATGGGATCGCAGCAGGGCAACTCTGGATGCAGGTGAGAATCAGAATCCATGACAACATAACAGGTAGGTGGTGCTTAACCACTTGCTTCCCAGGCCTATTCTGACACTTCTCTACTACATGTAAAATGTATCTTTTGTTTTGCTAGAAAATTTACCTAGAACCCCAAACATTTATATATATATATATATATATATATATATATATATATATATATACCCTGTTTCCCAGAAAATAAGCCCTACCCTCAAAATAAGACCTACAAGGACTTTAACTAGGGCTTATTTGGTGGGTAGGACTTATATTGCAGCTATCACCGTCAATCACACTAGGTCTTATTTTCAGGGAAACAGGGTATAATAAATATATATATACCGTATAAGTCGAATTTTTCAGCACATTTTTTTTGTGCTGAAAGTGCCCCCCTCGACTTATACTCGAGTCAAGCACTTTTCTGCAGCAAAAAAATTCATTTTCCGAACCGACTTTGGGGCCCCGTATCTCAGGGCCACTTGGTGCTAGGAACCCCAAATTTGGTGTGCAAACCCAGTGGAACTGGTTTCACAACATATCCAAAGATGAAGTTCCTAGCACTAAGTGGCCCCGAAATACGGGGCCCCAAAATCGGTTCGGAAAATGTCATTCTCTGCTGCAGAAAAGTGCTTGACATTTTCTGAACTGATTTTTGGGGCCCTGTATCTCGGGGCCACTTGGTGCTAGAAACCCCAGCTTTGGAAATTTTATGGTGCTAGTTCCACTGGGTTTGCACACCAAATTTGGGGTTCCTAGCTCTAAGTGGCCCTGAGATACGGGGCCCCAAATTCGGTCAACTGTGTCCATCTGCAGCAATGTCATTTCAGGACCCTTTGGGTTCAGAGACACCAAATTTTGGCTGCAGCTAGGGGGCATCTAGGGACCCTCAACTACCGAGTTTGAAGTTCAGGGGACCTATGGCTGCAAATGGGCATTGTTGACCCTCTTTTCCACTTACAGTAGCTGTGCATTTCTCACCCTCGTCTTATACTCGGGTCAATAAGTTTTTCCCATTTTTTTTTTGTAGTAAATTAGGGCCTCGACTTATACTCGGAACGACTTATACTCGAGTATATACGGTATATATATGTGTCCTAGAGAATAAAAATGATGGGTGTTGCATTTTTTATGTCACACGGTATTTGCTCAGCAGGTTTTCAAATGCAATTTTGGAAAAAAAATACATGTCAATTAATTTTACTCAACACAATAGAATACCATTTTTTTTTTTTGTAAATTATAAAGGATGATGTTACACGGAGTAAATGGATACCAAACATGTCATGCTGTAAAATTGTGCACGATAATGGAATGGCGACAAACTACGGTACTTTAACTTTTAACTTGCTGACCGCCTAACTGTAAATATACATTTTGACATTAAATACCGTGATTATGGATGCAGCTAGGTGGCCAGCTTTCTGATAAAAGTGATCCCAGCGGCAGATTCGCTGCAAGATCACTTTTGGAAGCGGCGGGAGAGGTGCCTCCCACCCGCCACTCCCCGATCTGTGAGCCTGGGAACCGTCTGGCGTTGGCAGGGATTTTCCATAGCGATGGCTAGATGGCCCCCGGCTCATCTCTATGCCCTTGGAGGACCGGAGCAACGTGGACGTCACTTCCAGTTCTAGGGCCATATCAACATGATTATCTTTTGCTTTAAGGATTAAAAAAAAAAATTTTTTTTTATTTTTTTTTGGATCTTTTGCTTTTAAAAAGGGTAGAGGAGAGATTTCAGGTCTTTCGGACCCCAGAGCTCTTCATAAAGAGGACCTGTCATGCTTTACTGTTATCGCAAGGCATGTTTACATGTGATAGCAATAAAAAGTGATAAAGAACATTTTTTTTTTAAAAGGGATAGTGTAAAAAAAAAAAAAATATATATATGGGCAGTAGTGAACGCACACGTAGATCATGCCCACATATGTAAACAGTGTTTGCACCACACACATTGAAGCATCACCAGGAACGTTAGAGCGAGAGCTATATTACCGCAGTTTGTCGCCATTCCACGAGTGTGCGCATTTTAAAAGCATGACATGTAAAGGTATCTATTTACTTGGCGTAACATCAGCTTTCACATTATACAAAAAAAATTGGGGTAACTTTTTTTTTTTTTAGTTCATTAAAGTATATTTAGTCCCCAAAAAATTGTGTTTCAAAGACCGCTGCGCAAGTACAATGCGACATAAAATATTGCATACTTCTAGGACAGGGATATGCAATTAGCAGACCTCCAGCTGTTGCAGAACTACAAGTCCCATGAGGCATAGCAAGACCCTGACAGCCACAAGCATGACTCCCAGGGGCAGAGGCATGATGGGACTTGTAGTTTTGCAACAGCTGGAGGTCCGCTAATTGCATATCCCTGTTCTAGGAAATGAGGCCGCGGTCTGTCTCCCGGAAGTGGGGAAGGGAGCCTGTCAAAAACGGGTCCCCCGCTACCTTGAAAGGTGCCAAAATGTGACACCAGAGGGAGGGAGGAAGCATATAAGCCGAGGTTCCACTTTTGCCTGGAACTCCACTTTAACGAAAAAAAAAAGCACGTTCCTCTTATGACTTTAGAGTTCTGTCTATTAAGATTCGCAGGTTCAGACACACAATATTTTTTTCCTAATAAAACTGTCTTTTCTTTGCTTCAGCTTATTTGTATGGAAATGTGTCCACATGCCGCACTGAAGACAACAGAGCGCCTGCGCAATTGCCCACCCAGAGTGTAGGAGAGCCGTTCCTCTCTCTAAGCCTGCTGGGTAGCCGAGCGGCTGTGGATCTGCAGAGCAGCCGCCCTGAAGAGATCTAGGAGGCAAGATGTGGCATGAAGCGGACAGAGACAAGATGCGTGACAGGAGCCACGTTGTTGCAGAGAAAAAGCATGCATTACAGCCACGGGGGCCCGTCTGGCTCTAAGATTGAATTGCTGGAATGTTAAGCGGGCACCTCCTACCCTCTGCGTTGTTATGATCTCAGTGTACCAGTAAAAAAAAAGGGGGACGACGAGTCCGACTACCAGCTGGACAGATGTGGAGAAGTTGTAAAAAAAAAAAAATAAAATAAAAATACCAGCATCTCTGAGGTCCATGTCGCAAGGAGGAAGGCGGTGCTGACACTGGCACGGATGAGCCGGGCCGTACCACCAGGGGGGGGATGACCGACTCGCTCCATTAGCTGTGCCAGCCCCGGGATGCGGCTCACTTTAAGCGAGTGCCTTCCCTACACTCCCAAAGTCTGACATCTCCTGTCTTTTTTTTTTTTTTTTTGCCTTGTTCGGTCCCTTCCACGCTGAGGTTGCCATATTGTATGTGCTGCTTGTTTCTTTATGAAGACGTTTATTCAGTCTGTTGAGCTGTGTATTTAACCTCTTCGCTGCTAGAAGGGGCCTGTAACTCATATTGGGGTTATTAGAGGGACTATGCGTGCATTTATTCCTGAGACATAAATATAATTTCTTACAAGATATTTCCTTGTCACCTTGTGCTTTTTTTTTTGTGTTTTAGAAGCCAAAACATATATATATGTCAGTTTTTCTTGCCAGCTGTGACTCATGATGGTGATCTCCTTTCACTTCCTGTTCTTTCGAGTCAACAGGAAGTGAGAGGACATCTTTCAAATGCAAGAGAAATTCCCTTCTTTAGACTGGTTGTTGGAACTAGTGTCTCCAAAGATTTCTCCTCTATTCCTGTTCTGGTTGTAACTAAAAATTTTGGATTACCTTCACTTTCGATCTTCGGGGACCATTGACGATCAGGAAATATTGAGGGGATAAATCTCATTACTGGGGCAACAGACGGCAGTAAGGCTCCTTTCACACTTGTATGACTGCAAAGTTTTGCAGACTCTGGAGTGTAACAAGGATACGGCTTTGACCAATGATAATAATGGACAATTTTTACATTTTACAACATTCAGGTAGGACTTTGATGCAACTTGAGGACCATATACTTTAATGTTAACCCTCCAAAGTTGCATGAAAGTCAGACCAAAGTGGTGCAGGAACTACTTTGAAGTGGCTGCAACTTTTTAAGTCGCACAAATTAATGGTTATCATTGGAAAACATGGGGAACGACTTGTCGTGTGACTTTGATGTCAAAAGTTGCATGACAAGTCGCATAAGTCATAGAGGTGAATGGACCATCCGATCAGAACCACCTGAAAAACTGGCAGGTAGACCTGATCAGAACTGTCATGTGAAAGGGGCCTAACCATACTTGGCTGATGCTGCTGTAAATCAGTAAAGTGGTCAATGCTACTATAGTGTATGTGTGTAAGATAACGATAGAGATATCTATAAGAGCTGCACGCTTAATCGTCAAGAATTGTTATCGCGATTTTTTTTTTTTTTTTTCCCGTTGCGATCTTGACAAAAGTGTTTCACGATTCTGTTTATGCAAAGAATTCTCTCCGATCTTCTGAAGCCATCAAAAGAAAGAAAGATAAAAACGGGCAGTATGCCAAGAATCACAACATTCTTTAGCAGTGGAACGAAGTCTAAACATTGTAACAATTTGTCAATGGAATAGACTTCATGTGTAAATGAAGAAAGTTTAAACACTAAACCTTTTTCTGACATTTGTTGGTTTCAAGTTAAAATCTTTTTTTTTTTGCTAGAAAATTATTTAGAACCCCCAAACATATTTTTTTTTTTTAGTAGAGTCCCTAAAGAATAAAATGGTAGTTGTTGCAATATTTTATGTCACACTGTATTTGCGCAGTGGTCTTTCAAATACAATTTTTGGGGAAAAAATTTACTTTAATGAATTAAAAAAAAAAAAAAAAAACTAACCAGGAAAGTTCGCTAAATTTTTTTTGTATAATGTGAAAGATTTTACATCGCGAGAATCGTGATCTTTTTATTCCAAGCAAAAAAATTGTGATTCTCACTTTGGTTAGAACCGTGCAGCTCTAAATAAATTATATACACATTTTATAAATAAATGAAAAAAAATTATATATATATATATATATATATATATATATATATATTATTTTAAAATGTTTGTGTGTATATACATTTTTTTTTTATTACACGTGTGTGTATGGGGGGGGAGGTATGGCTTGTGTTCCGTAAAATAAAATCCATCTCTTCCCCTAGTAAAAGCACAGTACACACACTGATTAGGCACATAGTTAACCTATTTGATTGCCCCCTGATGTTTAACCCCTTTGTACTGTACTAATGACACTGGCAGGAAAGTATTTTTAGCACTGATCAGAAAATATGCACTGTCGCTGTACTAATGCCACTGGCATGGAAGGAGGTTAAACATTTAGGGCATTAAAAGGCTTAGTGTTTTGGTGTACTGTGGGGGAGGTGCTTATACTAGGGGAAGTAATTGATTTTATTCCCTGCTTTGCGGGGGGAAAAAAAAAAAAAAGTTTAAGGCTGGGTTCACACATATGCAAATTGGATATGGCTTACACCGCATCCAATTTGAAGAACATTTGAAAATTAGATGTTTTCAATGGGTCTGGGTCACATATGTGCGTTGCATCCGCATTGCACAAAAAAAAGTGTGCGTTTTCTAGGAAGTGCGGTGCGAATTGCAGACACATAATCTTCAATAAGAACGCATCTGATTCGCAGATGTTTTCTCCCCTCCTCCTACACCTCCCCCCTCTCCCTGATCCACAGCTACAATGGAGAGGAACCGCTGAATGAATCATTTTCATCTTCGCACAGCACCTCTGTGAACCCAGCCTAAAACAATAAATTTGATATTTTTTCCTATTCACTAATGTTAGCAGCATGAAGGTTAAAAATAATAAAATGTTGATTGAGAGAGAAGTTCCACTTAACCTGCTTTCCACTGGTCTTACACACATGTGACAGAAGACTGGTAGGCCTTATGCTGCGCTACCCACGGTTACAGATGCATCCTGGGATTTGTAGTTCACCAGGGCCCACCGAGGATCCTTGGGATGCAACCTAAAGCGCAACTCAATGATCCCTCCCAGCAGCCAGACCAGGTTACAGAGAGTGGAAATCTATGACATCGCAGCTTCTTTTTTGCGGTG
Organism: Lithobates clamitans; assembly: GCA_037952925.1. NCBI lineage: Eukaryota > Metazoa > Chordata > Amphibia > Anura > Ranidae > Lithobates > Lithobates clamitans. Next base: position 69,869 of record JBBGZY010001909.1, on the reverse strand, counting down.
ATTTCAGGGAAATGAATACGATTTTGATAAACTTTATACTGGTTTGGTTTGTGGTTGGCAAACAGAAGTCTTGGTTAAAAAAAATAAACAAATAAAAAAGAGAGAGCATCCCAAAGATGTGTTAAAGTGGAGTTCCACCCACTTTTACAACTCTTCAGTATCCCTCACTAAACTGTGCATTGTAAACGAATTGGATATTTAAAAAAACATTTCTCAGCACCTACTGTATATCTGCTGTATTCATTTTTCACTTCCTCCTCCCTGGCCGCGGCCCATCGCATCATTTCCTGTTTGCAATGCCTTCTGGGAAGGGGCGGCAACTTCCTCTGACACTGCCGTTGCTATGGAAACCTGACCTGAAACCTATTACACTGCTTGTGCTGCACTGAGCATGTGCGAGATCTGTAAGGATGAGATCCAGGAAGAAATACAGTCTGGCTTCAGATGCCCACACTTAAGATGGCCACGGCCTGCTGTAAGTTTATAAAATAACAAACTACTGCTATAAACTAACAAAACAGACCTTAGTTTACAGACTAACTTTACTAGAATACATTAAGCTTGTGTATTATAGGGGTATTTTTATTTAAAAAGTATAATTTCGGCCGGAACACTACTTTAAGTACTTTGCCACACCGCCCTGCACCTCATTGCGCGGTGCCGCTCCAATCAACTGAGACACTTGCATCAGAGGTGGGGGGCACTGCAGATTGTTGCTGTTAGAAGACCCCCCCCCCCCCCCCATGGTGCAGTGAGATTTTTAACTTTGATGGAATGCATGATTTAATATTTTCATCCACCTCATTTATCAAAGCGTCATAGGAACAATCTGCATCACCCGAGAGCAGCCATGGAGACTGCAGCTGTCATTCTCTTATTCCCCCGGATGTCACACCGGCAGCTTCAGGCCAACACCCCGCAAACAAGAGAACTTCCCTGCGGGTGACGCAGGAAGAACTGTACAAAAGCAGACTTAGAAATGAAAAATATATTTGTGCAAAAACCAAAAGCACGGCTTCTTGCAAAACAACTAAAATGTGCCAAGGTGATCCATGTACACAAAACAGTTTATAAAAGCAAATTACACCCCAAAACCTTCACAGGTAACAAAGCGGAGTCTTTGCTTTCTCAAATATAAATTAAAAAAAAAAGTCTAAAATACATAAAAAAGGGAAAAATTTGACCATCGCAGTTCAGGGTGGTTTTGCTGGTGGAGGGACAGAGGGCAATGTCACAGCTTCCAGGATGATGGGGGGAGGGGAGGGTCCAATAGTCCGGTAACATCAATCAGTGCTGAAAAACAAGGCAGAAATTCACAGCATTAGATAGCACTGTGCTTACACCAATAGATCAAAGTGAGATATATTATATATATGCATATGCACAAACACACACTATGTTACAAAAAAGTATTGGAGAGAGGGAGAATGAATAAATTAGATATATAACAAAAGTAAGTACACCCCTCACATTTTTGTAAATATTTTCTTCTATCTTTTCATGTGACAACACTGAAGAAATGACACTTTGCTACAATGTAAAGTAGTGAGTGTACAGCTTGTATAACAGTGTAAATTTGCTGTCCCCTCAAAATAACTCAACACACAGCCATTAATGTCTAAACCGCTGGCAACAAAAGTGAGTACACCCCTAAGTGAAAATGTCCAAATTGGGCTCAATTAGCCATTTTCCCTCGTCAGTGTTACAAGGTCTCGGGTGTGAATGGGGAGCAGGTGTGTTAAATTTGATATTCCTCTCTCTCATACTGGTCACTGGAAGTTCAACATGGCACCTCATGGCAAAGAACTCTCTAAGGATCTGAAAAAAAAAAAAAAAAGAAATGTTGCTCTACATAAAGATGGCCTAGGCCAGTGATGGCGATCCTTGGCACCCCAGATGTTTTGGAACTACATTTCCCATGATTCTCCTGCACTCTGCAGTGTAGTTGAGCATCATTGGAAATGTAGTTCCAAAACATCTGGGGTGCCAAGGTTCGCCATCGCTGCCCTAGGCTATAAGAAGATTACCAAGACCCTGAAACTGAGCTGCAGCACGGTGGCCAAGACCATACAGCGGTATAACAGGACAGGTTCCACTCAGAACAGGCCTCGCCATGGTCAACCAAAGAAGTTGAGTGCATGTGCTCAGCGTCATATCCAGAGGTTGTCTTTGGGAAATAGACGTATGAGTGCTGCCAGCATTGCTGCAGAGGTTGAAGGGGTGGGGTCAGCCTGTCAGTGCTCAGACCATACGCCGCACACTGCATCAAATTGGTCTGCATGTCTGTCATCCTAGAAGGAAGCCTCTTCTAAAGATGATGCACAAGAAAGTCCGCAAACAGTTTGCTGAAGACAAACAGACTAAGGACATGGATTACTGGAACCATGTCCTGTGGTCTGATGAGACCAAGATAAACTTATTTGGTTCAGATGGTGACAAGCGTGTGTGGCGGCAACCAGGTGAGGAGTACAAAGACAAGTGTGTCTTGTCTACAGTCAAGCATGGTGGTGGGAGTGTCATGGTCTGGGGCTGCATGAGTGCTGCCGGCACCGGGGGGCTACAGTTAATTGAGGGAACCATGAATGCCAACATGTACTGTGACATACTGAAGCAGAGCATGATCCCCTCCCTTCAGAGACTGGGCCGCAGGGCAGTATTCCAACATAAGGACCCCAAACACACCTCCAAGACCACCACTGCACGTGGGAGAGACCAGGAGGGCGCTTCCTGAAAAGACCACAATACCCGGCCTCAAAACTCCTCCCAATAGCCCTGATGCAAGCAGTGAGCTGACTATTGGAAAGAGGCAAATATGAAGTTGAGGGGGAAGTCGGTCTGGAGGAGTGCTCGTTACTAGGCTAATACCCTGTTTCCCCGAAAATAAGACCTAGCGTGATTGACGGTGATGGCTGCAATATAAGCCCTACCCCCCAAATAAGCCCTAGTTAAAGTCCTTGTAGGTCTTATTTTCAGGGTAGGGCTTATTTGGGGGGTAGGGCTTATATTGCAGCCATCACCGTCAATCACGCTAGGTCTTATTTTCAGGGAAACAGGGTATTATATACGAAGTACCCCCCCCCCCCAAGGAAATACTAGGGACTTTATAGGCGACTAATGAACAAATTAATAGAAAAAAATATCTAAATTTATTCATTTAAAAATATGTGGTGCAAACAACACCAATAGTAAATTGCATATGGTATATAGACAAAATCACATTGTTGTTCAAAGTGGGATGTTGGTAACATGTGGGCCTCCTTGGGTGGATTCTTATTACTAGGCTGATTGTAATTGTATACAGACCGCTCTAAGTAATGTCCACGTGTGGCGCTCAAACTCCATGACTGAAAGAGGTGAAATCCAATGAATGAAAGGGGAGGGGGGGGGGCAGAAGCACAGCTAGACTCTATTCACACACAGGCGTTTTGGATCGCGGGTGGAATTGTAACGATTCTGTCTGCAATTTCAAAACTCACTGTTAAAATGTCATATCACACATCAGCGTGTTCAGGTGGCATTCATTTCAACGGCACCTAAAAAAAAAAAATAAACGCAGTGCAATTCCGATGAGATTGTTGTGTCACACATCGCTCTGAAATCGCGCAAAACCAAAAAGTTCCAAAACTTCTTTTGAGCGACACGGTTTGCACCATTGCAGCACGATTCAAAAACGCCTATGTGCGAACGGAGCCTAAGGCTGTTGAGAAAAGAACTAGATGATGCTGGGCATCCTCCAGAAAGGAAATGAGGTGGGGCTCTGACTTGCTGCAGCTTCTAATGCACATTATGAGAAGCTCACATGTTATACTAAACTGCTCTGTGAAGTGATTTTGCACAGAGCAGCCCCGATCCTCCTCTTTTCAGGCCCCCTGCCAAGTGCCCCCCCCATAGCGTGATGGGTGTGCTCCTGCTTTGCACCCCCCCCCCCCCCCCTCACTGGCTATGGTCGATAACGAATCCCGCTGCTGCCTCTCTGTCCAATGAGGGACAGAGCTTCTGCTGACTTCCTGGATTGAGATCAGGCTCAGGTATTTTAGAGGGGGTTTAGGAACTGCAGAAGGATTTTTAGAGTGCATTAAAAAAACACACCTTCTTTATAACCACTAAGGGAAGGCTGGGAGGTCAGCTTAAAATAAAATTTTAATATATAAATTATACTGTATATACTCGAATATAAGCCGAGGTACCTAATTTTACCACAAACTGGGAAAAACGTAGTGCCCCAAGTATAAGCCTAGGGTGAGAAATGCGCAGCTACTGTAAGTGGAAAAGAGGGTCAACAATGCCCATTTGCAGCCTCACTGTGCCCATTTGCAGCCATAGGTCCCCCGAACTTCAAACTCAGTAGTTAAGGGTTCCTAGATGCCCCCCAAGCTGCAGCCAAAATTTGGGGTCTCTGAACCCAAAGGGTCCCGAAATGACATTGCTGCAGATGGACACAGTTGACCGAATTCGGGGCCCTGTATCTCGGGGCCACTTGGTGCTAGGAACCCCAAATTTGGTATGCAAACCCAGTGGAACTAGCACTACAACATATCCAAAGCTGGGGTTCCTAAAACCAAGTGGCCCCAAGATACAGGGCCCCAAAGTCGGTTCAGAAAATGTCAAGCACTTTTCTGCAGCAGAGAATGACCTTTTCCAAACCAACTTTGCGGCCCCATATCTCGGGGCCACTTATCCAAATCTGGGGTTCCTAGCACCAAGTGGCCCCAAGATACGGGGCCCCAAAGTCGGTTCGGAAAATGTCAAGCACTTTTCTGCAGCAGAGAATGACATTTTCCGAACCGACTTTGGGGCCCCGTATCTTGGGGCCACTTGGTGCTAGGAAGCCCCAGAGTTGGTTTGGAAAATGTCATTCTTTGCACCAGAAAAGTGCTTGACTCAAGTATAAGCCGAGGGGGGCACTTTCAGCACAAAATAATGTGCTGAAAAACTCGGCTTATACTCGAATATATATATATATATATATATATATATATATATATATATATATATATATATATATATATATATATATATATATATATATATTTATTTATTTTTATTTCACACACACGTTCATTTTTTTAATATAAAATCCCACATATTACATATATTTACAAACATGCATTTATTATTTTTTTGAGAGGGAGTAAGAGCCTTACCTGGCTTGTGCACGTGTCCAGGTTAAGGCATGTCGGGGAGGAACCACGGTTGTGGGATGGTAAAATTCACAGTCTACCCGCGTACAATGACTGCTGAATCTGCAGTGCTGTAATATGGAGAGAGACAATGGTGCAGGTAAGAGGTTTTCCTGCCATGCTGTTATTACTGGATCAGGTACAGCCAACGCACATGACCCCTGAGCCAGCATTAGGACTTCTACTCTTACCTTGGGGTGAAAAAATGAGCACTCTGTGTTTTTGCATGAAGGAAAGTAACGGCACTGAACCTTTACGTGGCTCTTGGCAGCTGGCTCTGGGGATCGAAGAAAAACAACCGGTTAATAAAGTATATGCAAACCTCACCTTGCAAAACAACCCATGCAGTTTAAAATGAAAGGCAAAACATTTGTGTATAGATGTAAAAAACATTATAAAATACCTTGTTTCCCCTTTAGTGCAAAATAGCTAGGGGAGGAGAAACAGCAGCACATTGAACTTCCCAGTGAATGGCTGTGTATGGAGGGGGAGGGAGTCTAATCATTGGAGGAGAGCAGGCAGGAAATATATTGCCACTTTGCCTTGCATGGGTAAAGTGACAGTGGGGCTAATTTACTAAAACTGGAGAGGGCAAAATCTGGTGTAGCTCTGCATAGAAACCAATCAGCTTCCAGGTTTTTATCACAGCTTAATTAAGCAAGCTGAAGTTACATAGTCTGGTTGTAAAAAGACACAAGTCTATCTAGTTCAACCAATGAAAGGGGGGAAAAGTTAGAAGCTGATTGGCTACCATATACAGCTGCACCAGAATTTGCGCTCTCCAGTTACAGTAAATCAACCCCCTGTCTCCTTAAAGTGTTACTAAACCCACAACAGTAAAATCAGGGTGTATATGCAGTAAAGCGTGCTTGTTATACTCAGTGTGGAACCTAAGTGGTTAATCATCTGCATTGTATAAAAAGGCTGTTTGATCCTGTCTTCTCTGATCCTCCCTCCCCTTTTTCCATAATCCATAGTCCCAAATAGGGCTGGGGAAAAAAATCGATTTAAATCTTGAATCGAGTTGAGAGGTCAAATCGATTCTAAATTTAAGCAAATCGATTTTTTTGGATTTTTTTTTTTTCACCGCGCCGATCTTGAAGATCTGCGGGGAGGAGTTTTTAGGTGAGGATGCGGCTTCGACCTAGTCCGCGAGGCTGGACGCCACAGACTAGACCGAAGCCTCGCCTAGAAACTCCTCCCCGCAGCTCTTCAGGACCGGTGCGGTGTCCAAAAAAAAAACACGATTCGAATCGTGAATCGAGTTCTTTTTTTAAGAAAATCGCAGAAAATCTCCCAGCCCTAGTCCCAAATCCATTTTCTGGTAGAACAGAGCCTTGGGGGCATTCTGCACATGCTAAGTTTGGTGTGTATTGCTAAAGAGTTTTTTTTTTCTTGGGAGGGTGCATGTGATCAGCACAGGGCCAATCAGCACTGTCCAGACAGAGGGTCAGGTGTCATGCAGCCTCATAGGACAGTCAGAGGAGAATGAAAACTCCTCCTACAAGCTTTAACCTGACACTGATAGAAGTCACAAGACTGCTATATACTGCTGATGAGAAAGGGTATATAGCAGCCGGATCTATGTTGGCGTTGTGGAGCAGGAGAGGGAACAATGTTGCACATTTTCTGGGACTGTCCCAAGATTAAACCGTTCTGGAAAGAGGTGACGGATACGGTCGAGCATCTGACAGGTGTCGCACTGGGGGGAGACCCCGGGGCCTGTTTACTGCACCTTTCTAGAAGTTCAATTAAGAAATATAAAGCCTCACTCACCATACATCTACTTAATGCGGCCAAGGCCTGCATCCCTCTATTTTGGAGATCGGTAATCCCACAAACGAAGATTCAGTGGTATGCGAGGGTCAATGATCTGCGGGACATGGAAGATCTTACGGCCACCCTGCATGACAGGGAGGAAGCCTTTCGGGAGACCTGGCGCCCCTGGCAACACTTCATCTACACCGAGGCCTACCTCCGAGAGATGACTTAATGCGGACACTCCTTGATACGAGGACCCTGCCTGGCTGGAGGGTGACACCGCCACCCTCCTCTCTTTACCTCTCTCTCCCTCTCCCCCTCCACTTTACCTCTCATTCTCTCTTGCCTCTCCCCCCTTACTGTCTCCCGCTTTTCTCTCTTTCCCTCCCCCCCCCCTCCCCCTCTCTCCCTAGGTTCTCACACAACCCCCTATACTTTTTCGGCTAAGGGAAGATTAGATCAGATACGTTGAATATCATGGTATACATTACTGTACGTTAGTTGCCCCTTGCCGGACTCTACTGATCGGCAAGGAATATCTCCACCCCCGGTCAGTGGAGAGCTTCTCTCTTTGTTATCTTGGTTTATCTACATGCCTGTTGTCTAAGGATAAATACACGAGCCTTTAGTTTAAACGAGGCATATCTCAGGGAACTGCTTGCAAATGGATAGTATGATAATCATAACATCAGACTTTCCCATACACTCAGGCTCTGCTTTCATTATACAGACCGTGTAAACTAGAGGAATGTATATGTGTCATGTCTTTAGTCGACGGTAATTTTTCTGTTAAAGTCCTCTTCATACCTCTGTTTTTTCTTTTTTTATCACTCACTAAATGTTATAGATCTTGATAACATGTATATCACACTGTAACATGCATTGTTGAAATAAAATAAAGGAATTAAAAAAAAAAAAGAAAGGGTATATAGCAGTTTATATTTACTAAAATAATTGCATTTCCAGGTTCTGTGTACTGTAGGAGACCAGATATAATGACTGCAGGCTCTGGGGTTTAGTAACACTTCAAAGACCATTTCTTGACTTTATGGGTTTTAGGTTCCGTCACATGATATAACAGGTCCTCTTTCTCCTTTCAAGGTGGGCAGGTCCTGAATATTGCAGAGAGTGGTGCCACATATCCATGTGAGGCCGTCCTCTGAACATTCCCTGGAATCTCCCCTATAGGTTTCTCACATGTTCAATTAACAGAGGAGATCATAGTCCCACAATAACATGTCTTTTTGCTGATTAATGGGTAACATTTGCAACTTCAAGCCACTAGAGGCGACACTGAGCCCACCACTAAAGCTCCTACAACAGAAAAGCTGACACATGGGTATTGATTCTGCAGTTTTCTATAGCAGGGGTCCCCAACCCCTGGGCTGCAGCCCGGTGCTGGTCTGTGGCCCGTTTGAGGCCGGGCCGCGCTGAAGGAGGTGAGCACAGACTTAGCTTGCACACGTGATGTATGCAAGCTTAATAAGCGCTCCCCGCCGCTCACCCCCTTCAGCACAGGCCGGACTCAGACAGGCCATGGACCAGCACCGGGCTGCAGCCTAGGGGTTGGGGGCCCCTGCTATAGAAAACTGCAGAATCTATACCCATGTGCCATCTTTTCTGTTGTAGCGGCTTTAGTGGTGGGCTCAGTGTCGCCTCTAGTGGCTTAAAGTTGCAAATGTTACCCATTAATCAGCAAAAATACATGTTATTGCGGGACTATGATCTCCATCGTTAGTTGAACGTACGGCCTGCCTCCAGATTCTCGTAGCACGGAACCTTGTGTTAACATGTGCCAGTTTTTGGTTTCCTGCTCCTGCTGAGGCAGTAGCTGCCTCTGCTGGCAGGCTACAGGGGCAGGTGACAAGGTGCATTATGGACCATTTCAATATACAGTGGGGACGGAAAGTATTCAGACCCCCTTAAATTTTTCACTCTGTTATATTGCAGCCATTTGCTAAAATCATTTAAAGCGGTTGTATACCTTTTTTTTTTAACTTTTACCTACAGGTAAGCCTATAATAAGGCTTACCTGTAGGTAAAAAAAAATATCTCCTAAACCTGTACGGTTTAGGAGATATTCCCCTCGCAATGAGCTGCTGACTGCAGCGGCGCATGCGCACAGGAGATTCTCGGCTGACAGCCCGGCAAATTCCAGAGCTTGCCGGACAGAAGTCTCCCGTGCGCAAGCGTGGGAGTGACGACATTGCGGCTCCGGCCACTCACAGCGCGGGAGCCGCGATACCCGGAAGACACACCGAGGGGAAATGTCAGCTCCCTCGGCGTGGACAGGGTGAGATGCAGGCGCCTCGTTCTAAGGTAAGGTAAGGTGTAGGGAAAAAAAAAAAAACCCAGCGGGTATACAACTATTTCACTATTTGTTATATTGCAGCCATTTGCTAAAATCATTTAAGTTCATTTTTTTCCTCATTAATGTACACACAGCACCTCATATTGTACACACAGCACCTCATATTGTACACACAGCACCCCATATTGACAGAAAAACACAGAATTGTTGACATTTTTGCAGATTTATTAAAAAAGAAAAACTGAAATATCACATGGTCCTAAGTATTCAGACCCTTTGCTGTGACACTCATATATTTAACTCAGGTGCTGTCCATTTCTTCTGATCATCCTTGAGGTGGTTCTACACCTTCATTTGAGTCCAGCTGTGTTTGATTATACTGATTGGACTTGATTAGGAAAGCCACACATCTGTCTATATAAGACCTTACAGCTCACAGTGCATGTCAGAGCAAATGAGAATCATGAGGTCAAAGGAACTGCCTGAAGAGCTCAGAGACAGAATTGTGGCAAGGCACAGATCTGGCCACGGTTACAAAAAAATTTCTGCTGCACTTAAGGTTCCTAAGAGCACAGTGGCCTCCATAATCCTTAAATGGAAGACGTTTGGGGCGACCAGAACCCTTCCTAGAGCTGGCCGTCCGGCCAAACTGAGCTATCGGGGGAGAAGAGCCTTGGTGAGAGAGGTGAAGAAGAACCCAAAGATCACTGTAGCTGAGCTCCAGAGATGCAGTCGAGAGATGGGAGAAAGTTGTAGAAAGTCAACCATCACTGCAGCCCTCCACCAGTCGGGGCTTTATGGCAGAGTGGCCCAACGGAAGCCTCTCCTCAGTGCAAGACACATGAAAGCCCGCATAAAGTTTGCTAAAAAACAACTGAAGGACTCCAAGATGGTGAAAAATAAGATTCTCTGGTCTGATGAGACCAAGATAGAACTTTTTAGCCTTAATTCTAAGGGATATGTGTGGAGAAAACCAGGCACTGCTCATCACCTGTCCAATACAGTCCCAACAGTGAAGCATGGTGGTGGCAGCATCATGCTGTGGGGGTGTTTTTCAGCTGCAGGGACAGGATGACTGGTTGCAATCGAGGGAAAGATGAATGCGGCCAAGTACAGGGATATCCTGGATGAAAACCTTCTCCAGAGTGCTCAGGACCTCAGACTGGGCCGAAGGTTTACCTTCCAACAAGACAATGACCCTAAGCACACAGCTAAAATAACGAAGGAGTGGCTTCACAACAACTCCGTGACTGTTCTTGAATGGTCCAGCCAGAGCCCTGACTTAAACCCAATTGAGCATCTCTGGAGAGACCTAAAAATGGCCGTCCACCAACGTTTACCATCCAACCTGACAGAACTGGAGAGGATCTGCAAGGAGGAATGGCAGAAGATCCCCAAATCCAGGCGTGAAAAACTTGTTGCATCTTTCCAAAAAAGGCTCATGGTTGTATTAGATCAAAAGGAGGCTTCTACTAAATACTGAGCAAAGGGTCTGAATACTTAGGACCATGTGATATTTCAGGTTTTCTTTTTCAATAAATCTGCAAAAATGTCAACAATTCTGTGTTTTTCTGTCAATATGGGGTGCTGTGTGTACAATATGGGGTGCTGTGTGTACAATATGGGGTGCTGTGTGTACATTAATGAGGAAAAAATTAACTTAAATGATTTTAGCAAATGGCTGCAATATAACAAAGAGTGAAAAATTTAAGGGGGTCTGAATACTTTCCGTCCCCACTGTATCATATAATCATCCTGACCCCATATCACCCATGGTTTCGGGAAGATTAAAGTGCTAACCCCAAATCAAACCAGCCCCCCAACCATCCCCCACCAGTCTCTGGTGCAAAAAAGGGGATCGCTGTTCTATAGCGTCAAGAGGCAGCTGAAGGCTCAGGAGATTGCCACATCCCTTGTCTCACCATTAGAAGGTGCCACCTTGGCAGAACCAGTCCTGGCCTCAGCCAACTAGATTTACATAAATCCTACACCACTGAAAATACAAATATGAGTACAACAAACAGTAATGCTGTTCCATTTCATTGCTTCCTGTAAGCTCGTACGGTACCTAGTTTTGTCGCAGGAGGTGGCTGTATCCTTTTGCTGGCGTGGGTGTAAGGACAGTCTGTTTTGGTACATTTGGCATCGAATTTGCAGTTGGGGTGAATGAAAAAGCATTTATCAGCAAAACGGCACTTGGGGAAAGCCCTAAAATGAGAGCAAATGCAGCACCAATGTGTCAGATCAGAAGCCAGACTTAAAATGACAACAAAAAAAGACGGATCCCTTACAGAAGGACTAAACGGCAATAAAAGAAGACCCAACACCACTGGCAGGATCATCCGTTAATTACTAGGGAAATGCAAAGTCTTTGAATTATAAAAAGTTAATATGAAAAGGCAAGTAATTCTGAAGGCATAATAATAATAATAATAAAAAAAAAAAAATAAGCATGTCATACCTACCTGCTCTGTGTTATGGTTTTGCGCAGAGCAGCCCTGATCCTCCTCTTCTCAGGTCCCTCACCGGTCCTCCTGGCTCCTCCCCCCTGCCGAATGCTCCCATAGCAAGCTGCTTTCTATGGGGGCACGCATGCAAGCTCGCTCTGGAGCCAGCTGTGTGTGTACATTGTCCCCCCCAAACACTGGTTGTGATTGACAGCAGCAGGAGCCAATGGCTCCCGCTGCTGCCTCTCTGTCTCATGAGGAGAGAGAACGCCAAGAGAGCTTTTGCTCTCCTGAATATTGCTGGATTGAGATGGGGCTCAGGCAAGTTTAAGTTTGGGGGGCTCTGGGGGGCAGCTGCATGCACAAGGTTTTTTTACCTTAATGCAGAGAATGCATTAATAAAAAATCTTATACCTTTGGAATCACTTTACCCCTTTGCACCGGCCACCTCCCGGCCGTTTAGGGGGTTTCAGATGCCGGGAGGCAAGGCTTAGGATCACGACTGGGAGCTTTCCGTTTGCTGCAGGGAACTGTGCCAGGAGCACACAGGGCATGCGCTCTTGGCACAGCTGTGTCTGCAAATTGGTGCGCAAATATGCAGCCTCTCAGCACCAAGGCCCATCTGCCGAGAAGCAGCATGTTTGCGTACCGTTGGCGCCTAGGGGTTAAATATTTAGTATGTATAAACTCATTTTCATTTTCTGGGTGGAGAGAATATTTAAAGGGGTAGTAAACTTACAAACAAAACCCCAACTTACTCGCTCCCTGCAAGGTAAAGCTATAATGTGCTTGTAGACATTATGAATGCAGCTTCACATTATAAAAGACTTCCCTTGAAACGAAGCCCCCCAGAGGCGCAATGTCACCGCTGCAGAGGCTTCCATCTTCACGCGGTCTTCCTCCCAGGTTCGCGGGCTGCTACCGCTTGAATGGCCAGAACCGCAATGATGTCATTCCTGCGCGGGAGTCTCAGCCGCAGCTCACAGCTCTGAAGGAACTGCACAGGCGTGCTGTTCCTTCAGGGCGCATGCGGCGGTGACGTCACTGGCTCTTGCTCACTGTTATATCTCCTAATTGGTGCGCGTTTAGCCTAGGTTTACATATGTGCGATGCGGGAACCAGCGCAATTACAGCGCTGGTTGCCACATCACATCTCTTCCACAGGCAGTCCACACTACCCTCTGCGAACCGCTGCGGGTGTCAATACATTGTTAACCACTTCAGCCCTGGAAGGATTTACCCCCTTCCTGACCAGGCCATTTTTTGCGATTCGGCACTGCGTCGCTTTAACTGACAATTGCGCGGCCGTGCGATGTTGTACCCAAACTAAATGTATGTCCTTTTTTCCCCACAAACAGAGCTTTCTTTTGGTGGTATTTGATCACCTCTGCGGTTTTTATTTTTTTGCTCTATAAACAAAAAAACAGGGACAATTTTGAAAAAAAAAAAAGCAATATTTTTTGCTATAATAAATCCCCCAAAAATATATATAAAAAAAATTTCTTCCTCAGTTTAGGCAGATATGTATTCTTCCACTTTTTTTTTGTTCAAAAATATCGCAATAAGCATATATTGTTTGGTTTGCACAAAAGTTATAGCGTCTACAATATAGGGGATAGATCTATGGCATTTTTACTAGTAATGGTGGCGATCTGCGATTCTTATCGGGACTGCCACATTGTGGCGGACAGTTTGGACACTTGACACCATTTTGGGACCATTGACATTTATTTAGGATCAGTGCTAAAAAAAAAAGCCACGATTACTGTGTAAATGTCACTGGCAGGGAAGAGGTTAACACAAAAGGGGAGATCAAGGGGTTAAATGTGTTCCCTTCATGTGTGTTCTAACTGTGGGGGGGATGGGACCGATCGCTGTTCCTAATTACTAGGAACACACGATCTGTCTCTACTCCCATGACAGAACGGTGATCTGTCTGTTTAGATTGACAGATCTCCGTTCTGTCTCAGGAGCAATCGCGGGTAGCCGTCGGCCACACGTATTGGCTCCTACGTCAAAGCGCCCGCCGTACAGCTACGGTCATTCGCGCAGGAGTGCCATACTGACGGCAGGCGATCGGCAAGTGGTTAAAGACGTCCCCAGATCGGTTCACAGATCACAGTGCGAACTCCCAATGAATCAGATTGCATAGGGTGAGAACACCCATGTGATCTGATTCTAGTTCAAGGGGAAAAAAAAAAAAAAGTCTCTGCAATATTTTCGTGCGAGTTCAGCCATACAACTATAGGGCTAAACTTGCACTGCGCAGACATCGCATGTGATCGACACCTGGCTGCTGTGCGGGTGCTAATCACATGAAATGTCCGAGATCACACATATGTGAACCTAGGCTTAAGAGATAATCATTTTACCTACAGGCAAGCTTAATTAGAAGCTTACCTGTAGGTAAAAAAAAAAAAAAAATCACATTCAGGGAGTTTACTACCACTTAAACGACACCAGAGAAAAATCAGGTCTTCTGCCCTGCCAGACAGGACTATGCTGTGTTGCAGAGCTGGGTGATCCCAGGACTGGACGGGTAGAAATACAAGTCCTTTGGCAGGAAAAACAGCTCTGATATATGCATTTCATCTCTGTATTTCACTGTTTGCCTGGAGTTCAAATATAAACTCTTTCCGCTTAGTTAGTGTTTTACATTAGTTGAGAGCTAAGGTCGGTGTGAAGTCTCCCCCTCTTATCGGATCACTTACTTGCACACAGTAGTTGGGTGGTGATAGACGCAGCGCTCTGCATTCTTGCATGCTGGCCAATACTTGCAACGCTCATGGATCTTTGCCTTTTCAGGAACAGCAGCATCTGCAGTAAAAAGTAGAAAAAGTCAGTAATCCCCAACAGATTACTGTAATATGGATCTTTACATTGTTCTGCAAAGTGAAGCAATGATACAGATATTTAGCATGCACATTCTGGGGCCACACTGCAAACAGAGCATACAGGTGCTTCTATTAAAGTGGAACTAAACCCTCTTATCCTTTAGAGCAATGGTCTCCAAACTGCGGTCCAAAGGTCAGATGTGGCCCTTTGCTTGCCTTTATCTGGCCCTTGGGGCACGGTTCCTCTCACAGACACCAACTATGGGGCACTACTCTTCCTACTGACGCCAACTAGAGGAGCACAATCCTTCCTACAGACACCAATGATGGGGTATTATTCTTCCCACCGACACCAACATCTGGCCCTGAAGGACAGTAAACTGGCCCTTTGTTTAGAAAGTTTGGAGACCCCTGCTTTAGAACCAAGGAAGCTACCATTTTAGCCTCTGTTTGATTTGCAGTTCCCGTGGTGTCACACATCAGCTATGACACCCATTTGATGGCAGGTTGGTTAAGCTGACATAAGCACACTTGTAGCTGTAATAACTATAGTGGGGTACACACTATGAGAAAATCGGATGACCGGCCGTATGATTTTCCATGAAGGTATTCATTTGTATGAAAATGTTCTTTCTTGTGTATGATTTCTTTGTTTGTTGCCACCTTCTTCTGGGTCGCTCTTTGCTTCTGATCATGCGCATTTTTCTCTATTCAATTATTTCCATACGATTACTGTACAGCGAAACGGCACGTGGCGTTCATGTACAATACAAATTTTCTAGCTTGGACTTTTGTTTTTTTTTGTCTGAAAAGTCAGAATCGGCTGTGGAAAGCACTATACTAACAATCAGAGGAGCGATCGTATTTCGTACAAAATTTTTCTTCCGATTGTCCTGTAGCGTGTACCCGGCTTATCATGCAAGGCATGCCCCAAATGTAACTGTTATATTGCTGTGTTTAGTTCTGCTTTATATAGAAAGAAAGAAAGAAAGAAAGAAAGAAAGAAAGAAAGAAAGAAAGAAAGAAAGAAAGAAAAGAAAAGAAAGAGAAAGAAAAGGAAAGAAAGAGAAAGAAAGAGAAAGAAAGAAAGAAAAAGAAAGACAGAAAAAGAAAAAGAGAAAGAGAAAAAGAGGAATAGAAAGAAAAAAGAGAAAGAAAGAAAAAGAGAAAGAAGAGAAAGAAAAAAAGAGAAAGAAGAAAAAGAAAAAAAAGAGAAAGAAAAAAAAACTGAGAAAGAGAAAAAGAAAGGAGAAAGAAAGAAAAAAAATAAAGAAACAGAAAAAGAAAGGAGAAAGAAAGAGAAAAGAAAGAAAACAAAAAGAGAGAAATAGAAAGAGAAAGTGAAAAAGAAAAAAAAGAGAAAAGAAAGAAAGAAAAGAAAAAAAAAGAAGAAAAAAAAAGAAAGAATAGAAAAAAAGAGAAAGAAGAAAAGAAAGAAAGAAAGAAAGAAAGAAAAAGAAAAAGAGAAAGAGAAAAAGAGGAATAGAAAGAAAAAAGAGAAAGAAAGAAAAAAAGAGAAAGAAGAGAAAGAAAAAAAGAGAAAGAAGAAAAAGAAAAAAAAGAGAAAGAAAAAAAACAGAGAAAGAGAAAAAGAAAGGAGAAAGAAAGAAAAAAAATAAACAGAAAAAGAAAGGAGAAAGAAAGAGAAAAGAAAGAAAACAAAAAGAGAGAAATAGAAAGAGAAAGTGAAAAAGAAAAAAAAAAGAGAAAAAAAGAGAAAGAAAGAAAGAAAGAAAGAAAGAAAGAAAGAAAGAAAGAAAGAAAGAAAGAAAGAAAGAAAGAAAAAAAGAAAGAAAGAAAGAAAGAAAAAAAGAGAAAAGAAAGAAAGAAAAAAAGAAAGAAAGAAAGAAAGAAAAAAAGAGAAAAGAAAGAGAGACATAGAAAAAGAAAGAGACAGAGAAAAAAAAGAAAAGAAAAAAGAAAGGAAAAAAGGCACAAGGGGTTGAGATAAGTAAAAAGTGACTATATATATGGTATATATAGGATAGGCTCTTAAGCGCTTGATCACTTTTACATGCAAATGAAAATGTAAAACGGATCTGATTGGTTAGATCAGGTAAATGCTCATTGCAGCTATAAAACATAAATTTGCACAACACAACTTCTATAGCAGCCGCACTATATATCCACACCACTGGACATGCGATATGGCATACCATTAGAAGTGCGCACATCCTGGGAATTCGGATGCATGAGAGGACTTTGCTCAGCCCTGCTGAGCAGGTTTTGAGGTTCGGCGTACAGACCTTCCTCTGTGTAGTCCATCGGATCCACCTCCATCTCTTCTTCAGAGTGGTAAGCACGGGGGCTCGGGACCCCATCTAGAGTCACAATAAACTTGGGACTTGCTGGCTTTTCAAGTATTGGAGTCTCTCTAAAATGAAAAAACACAGGTTTTTTTAATTGCTATAGAACATAATAAACCAATATATAAAACCAAACTAAAGCCTTGTACAAACAGTACGATTGTTGGCCAACCGAGCGTCTGATTTTTGTCAAAAGGGCACGTGCCAGGATCTTGTCTTGCATACTAGCGGTACACAATTGTCGTGCCACAAACACGAACGTAGTGACGTACTGCGAAAAATTTCAGCTCTTGAGCGCCACCCTTTGGGCCCCTTCTGCTAATGTCGTGTTTGGCAAGCATTGATTCCGAGCATGCGTGTTTGTACTTTCGACTTTTGTGTGACGGACTTGTGTACTGACCATACGAAAATCTGACAACAGACCTTTGTCCGCCGAAAATTTACTAGCCTGCCGTCCAACATTTGTTGGCCGAAAGTTGGACAACAATTGTCAAAAGGAGCGTACTAACGGTCAGATTTTAGGACAACAGTCTGTCAGACAATCCGCTGCCTACAATCGCACTGTGTGTACGAGGCTTTAGACTGACCATACATGGATCGAAATTTCGGCAGGTTCAGCAGGGATTGGCTGAATTTCGAGAAATATAAATATATTATATACACACACACACACATATACACACAAGCTGGATGTACAGAAGTCTCCTGAAATACTCTGCTCTGCTGGAGGACTCTGCTCTCTGTTATCTACCTCTCCCGATTGTTTCCTCACCTGGGCTGTGTAATTCTTCCAAATTGCTGTAGACTGTCAGCTGTGGGAGGAGTCTGCATAGGAGTCGTCTGGGTGGGAGGAGTCTGCATGGGAGGAGTCTGCATTGGGGAGGTCTTAGATACTTTTGGACTTTTCAGGATGAAGGACCGGCTGTCCATGGCCCGAGGATTTTCTGTTCCTTCAGAATCTGATACAAACGACAAAGAGATGGAGAAGAGATGAGTATCCCCCAATACTGACTCGTCAGACTCATCACCACTGCAAGCAGCTTGGGTGTAAAGCGGACGTTTAATCCATGTAGATTTTGCTTTCCCCGATTCCCACCTTCCTTTCAGTATTATGCAAATTACATTTTTATATAAAACCTTTTTTCATTATCACTGCTGCCCAAATCACAGGAAGACAATCCAGGGAGCGGTAAAACCAAAGTGGGAATTATTAAAGCAAAAAGCTGTAGAATGATCTAACCGGTCGGAGTATGAACCACAGGCATGGCTGGAAAACTTTGACAAAAGTTCACAACCTGAATACGTATTTCAATATTTTACATTTATTGGTCTTTTCCTACGTCCCACTTTCATCCTTACAAATGGAATTAAAAAAAAAACAAAAAAAAAACCACACAACACACCAGTACAAACCTTGTCCCCAGGTTGTGGTCTCCTCCACTGGCTCTGGGTGCAATCTGGAGAGGATGTCCATTCTACGCTCATTGACTGGAAGGACAAAACATTATTATTTTTTAATTAAAGTAACCTGTAAAAATGTTCATTCTTGTGCCCCTACACGTTTATTTACCAGCAAATACCGGGTGATCCTGCCTCCCCCTGTAGCATTCTGGTCATGCCAAGTAAGGAAGATCAGTGCCAGAGTGATCCGTTTGCAACTCTTAGTTTGCTGAGCATAAAACTACAGGACACTGTGCTGACACATGGTGTGCTTGTAGTCCCATAGTCAGCTTTACCGCTACACCCCCTTCCTAGCCCTGCTCTGCCCGATAATAGTGACACGGTCCCCCTTGCCCAATCTAGACACGCTCCCCCTTACCCACTAGTCTAGACACGCTCCCCGTCCAATGGAGACGCGCCCATCAATGGAGGCGTGCTCCCCTCTCCCCCCCCCCATCAATGGATACGTGCCCCCCCCCACCCATCAATGGATACGTGCCCCCCCCCACCCATCAATGGAGACGTGCTTCCCCCCCCCCCATCAATGGAGACGTGCTCCCCCCCCATCAATGGAGACGTGCTCCCCCCCCATCAATGGAGACGTGCTTGCCCCCCCCCCCCCATCAATGGAGACGTGCTCCCCCCCCCCCCCCATCAATGGAGACGTGCTCCCCCCCCCATGGAGACGTGCCCCCCCCCCCATGGAGACGTGCACCCCCTCCTTCAACGTAGACGTGCCCCCCCCTCATCAATGGAGACGCGCACCCCTTTCCTATCAATGGAGATGCGCACCCCCTTCATCAATGGAAAGATGCGCGCCCATCAATGTAGAGAAGCGCACACCCCTCCCACCTTGCCCATTAGTCTAGACACGCCCCCCCCTTGCCCATCAATTGAGACACGCGCCCCCCTGCCCATCAATGGAGATGCGCGCCCCCCTGCCCATCAATGAAGACGCGCGCCCCCCTGCCCATCAATGGTGATGCGTAACACCACCCCTCCTTGCCCATTAATGGAGACGAGCATTGCGCCCCCCCCTGCCCATCAATAGAGACGCGCCCCACCGCCCATGCCCATCAATGGAGATGTGCACCACCCCCCTTGCCCATCAATGGAGAGAAGCGCACGCGCCCCCCGCCGGCCCATCAATGGAGAGATGCACACGCGCCCCCCGCCCATCAATGGAGAGAAGCGCGCCTCCCCCATCTCACCTGGCCATCAATGGAGACACGCCCCCCCCCCCCCCCAACCCCATCCATGGAGACGCGCCCCACCTTGCCCATCAATGGCTCCTGTCTAAACGTTTACGTATGAATGCGAGTTAGGGACCATAGATTGTAAGCTCCTTGAGGCCAGAGACTGATCTGAATATACAATATATAAGTGTCAGTGTTATATAAATACCTGTAATAAACACATTTTATTAAAAAAATTATATATATGCCATCATGATTTATGGCACATGAATGATTGGGGATCTTTAGTGTTCACTTTAAAAGAAAAACTTTAATGAGAGAATGAACTTTGATGCCAGTGCCCATTTCCCTGGCTAAAAATGGAACGCCAACCTACAAAACTTGTTCTGGTTCAGCGACTCACTGAGGTCCCCCCATTTATAAAGATGAGCGGATATCCCTATCAGTTCTCCATTGGACACAACAAAGTCTACGGCACACTACACCGGGATTTTACAATCTTTTCATACAAAGAAGGCCTCAGTGTTAAGCCTGCAGTACCCTTCTCATTGGATAATGAAAAGAGAACTCTGATTGGAGGAAAGGCCAGTCATGTGCCTTATAAACACTGTGTGATATACCAAACTATACACCGAAGGAGGTGATGATGGTGGAGACCCAGGCAAGGATACACAATACAAGTCAAGATGGCAATGAGGAAGAGAAGAAAAAAGAAGAGAAGAGAAGAGAAGAGAAGAGAAGAGAAGAGAAGAGAAGAGAAGAGAAGAGAAGAGAAGAGAAGAGAAGAGAAGAGAAGAGAAGAGAAGAGAAGAGAAGAGAAGAGAAAAGAAAAGAGAAGAGTTACAAACCTTGTCCCCAGGTGTTGGACATCTCCACTGGTTCTGGTTGCAATCTGGATAGGATGTCCATTCTACGCTGTTCAACTGGAAAGACATTAAATACTAAAAATTACAGGACCATAAAGGATTTGGTCAACCTGAAAGCAAAGCGGTCATTCCTGAAAATAGGATTTTTGCACCAACCCTAAAATCCTTTTCTTGGAGTCCATTGATGGACACAAATTCAGATACAGTCGGGTTATACCACTACTAGGGTTGCACCGATACCATTTTTTTTTCTTTTTAGAAAGTACGAGCACCGATACTTTGCAGTGCGATTTGCGTCAATACAAAAAAAAGGCGCACATCACACAGGCGATTTGAACAAAAAAGCGTTGTGGTTCCTGTCCGAATCGCATGCAAATTTCCCCCACTGTTCCTGTGTGTCTAGAAAACGACTAAAGTGTCAACTAGTGCGCAGTTAAAAAAAAAAAAAAAAAAAAAAGGGTTAGAACTCAAAGTACATATCTGGGCACTTGCAAAATAATCTACATAGGTATCCCAGTCCGCCCATTTTAGCAAAATCAAGGCTGCCGAAGGTGAGGTTCCTGGACCCCGTGGGTATAGAGCGGAAATTATATTAGCTTGGGGGCGGACCCCCCCTTTAACATCTCCTCTGTCCCTGTGATCACCTCTCCAGTGACCCTGATTTGCTACCGTCCGCAGGCCGGGACACCTATGTAGATTATTTTGCAGATGGCCAGATATGTAGTACGAGTTCTAACATTTTTTTTCTAAACTGCCCACTAGATGGCGCTTTAATCCCTTTACACACATACATGGTGGGGGAAATCTCTCCCTGCAGTGACATTTGAGCCCAATCATTTTATACAGACGCAAATTTCACCGCAAAGTATTGGTTTCGTTATCAGCAGCATTTGGACGAGTACCGATACTTGTGCAAATTCTTGGTATTAGCACCAATACTGATACAGATATTGGTGCATCCCTAATAATTACACACCATACAACAAAGTTGGAGGTGATATCTACTTCTCTAGGCCAAAATCCCTAAGAGTATATGAAAACAATGTTTCCCCCTAAAAATGGGACTTTAAAAAAAGCAAAAAAGAGCATCACAAAAGTTGGTCTAAAATATAAAGTTTAATTGTATCAAACTTTAAAAAAAATAAAAATGCATATGTGTGTATATATATATATATATATATATATATATATATATATATATATATATATTTCGAGACGGCGCTGCGGCCCCGTCTCCCTGTAAGTGGGGAACAGTACCTTTCAAACAGATACCCCCTGAAAGGTGCCAATTGTAACACTGGAGGAGGGAGGGGGTGGTGTGGGACGAATAAGCAGAAGTTCCACTTTTGAGTGGAGCTCCGCTTTGAAAATCTCCAAAGGCGACATTTTAAAATTGTTTATGGGTTACCTGTTTAGAGTTACAGAGGAGGCTTAGTGATAGAATTATTGCTCTCACTCTAAAGTTCGCAGCGAAACCTCACGTGTAGTTTGAACACCGTTTACATATGCGGTCGCGACTTACGTTTCCGCTTCTGTGTGGACGGGGGCGCTTCAAATGTTTTTTTTTTTTTTTTTGTTATTTTATTTTACATATTTTTACACTTTACCTTTAAAAAATGTTATTGATCACTTTTATTCCTATTACAAGGAATATAAACATCCCTTGTAATAGGAATAGGGCATGACAGGTCCTCTTTACAGAGATATCTGGGGTCTGCAAGTCCCCATATCTCTCCTCTATGCTGTAAAAAGCCTGAGATCAATAAAAAAATAAAAATAAAATTAAAAAAAAGACACACGATCTCAGCCTTTCCAGTAAAAAAACACGGCAGTGTTTACATCTGCCAAGGGCAGAAGTGACGTTGTAACGTCGCGCTCGGCCTCGAAGGTCATAGAGATGTCCTTTGTCAGCTCTATGGCAAAAGGATTCATTCTTCGTCTCACGAGGCGGTAGAAGCACCGGGTGGGGGGTGGGTGGGGGGTGCTGGGAAATGTCTGATATCTCCACTCAAAGTCCAGGACCTCAAATGACGGCCTTGGGGGCATGAAGTAATTAAAAGGGGTAGTAAGTGCAGAGAAAGAAATTTTAAAATCTTGGCCCCCCGTGGATGGAAGAAGTTTGGAACCACCAGGACTCTTCCTAGAGCGGGGCCGCCCGGCCAAACTAAGTGATCGGGGGAGAAGGGCCTTAGTCAGGGAGGTGACCGAGAACCCGATGGTCACTCTGACAGAGCTCCAGCCTTTCTCTGTGGAGAGAGGAGAATTTTCCAGAAGAACAACCATCTCTGCAGCCCTCCACCAATCAGGCCTGTATGGTAGAGTGACCAGACGGAAGCCACTCCTCAGTAAAAGGCACATGACAGCCCGCCTGGAGTTTGCCAAAAGGCACCTGAAGGACTCTCAGACTATGAGAAACAAAATTCTCTGGTCTGATGAAACAAAGATTGAACTCTTTGACCTGAATGGCAAGAGTCATGTCTGGAGGAAACCAGGCACCGCTCATCACCTGGCCAAAACCATCCCTGCAGTGAAGCATGGTGGTGGCAGCATCATGTTGAAGGGATTTTTCAGCGACTGGGAGACTAGTCAGGATTGAGGGAAAGATGAATGCAGCAATGTACAGAGATATTCTTGATGAAAACCTGCACCAGAGCGCTCTGGACCTGAGACTGGGATGAAGGTTTATCTTTCAACAGGACAACAACACTAAGCACACAGCCAAGATAACAAAAGGAGTGGCTACAGGACAACTCTGAATGTCCCTGAGTGGCCCAGACAGAGCCCAGACTTGAACCCGACAGAACATCTCTGGAGAGATCTGAAAATGGCTGTGCACCGACACTCCCCATCCAACACGATGGAGCTTGAGAGGTCCTGCAAAGAAGAATGGGAGAAACTGCCCAATAATAGGTGTGCCAAGCTTGTAGCATCATACTCAAAAAGACTGGAGGCTGTAATTGGTGCCAAAGGAGCTTCACCAAAGTATTGAGCAAAGGCTGTGAATACTTCTGTACATAGGATATTATTTCTTTTTTAAATTTTTAATAAATTTGCAAAGATTTCAAAACAAACTTCTTTCACGTTGTCATTATGGGGGATTGTTTGTAGAACTTTGGGAGGAAAATAATGAATTTATTCTATTTTGGAATAAGGCTGTAAAATAAAAAAAAAAAATATGGAAAAAAGTGAAGCGTTGTGAATACTTTCCAAATGCACTGTACGTTCTGTTTCCTGTACCCAATGAAAATATCTTCATTAACTAAAATATGACTAAAAACAATTCAGATGACTAAAATGCGACTAAAACTAAAACTTGGCAAAAGACTATGAAAAAAAAAAAAAAACGAAATCGAAATTTGAAGTCAAAATGAACACTGCCCGTACCTTGCCTGATGTCCGGCGCTTCCTCCGGCTCCTCCTGATAGCGGAACACGGAGGCCCGGCTCTTCATCAAGATCAGTTCCTCTTCGGGGAGCGGACGAAACTGCGGAGCCACGGGAACCATCTGCTTTGGGGGAGCTTGGCAGGGTAAGAATAGACAAATATAAATAAACTACCAAACCCCCACTTAAACCTGTGTACAGTATACTTAAAAAATAAAATAAAATAAATTTTAAAAAATATGACAGCACTGGGTGTCCGAGCAAAAAATACTTCCCCCACCATGAGAGGAAGTGAAGCGAGTCACATGATCGTTCATAATCAGAGTACCAGGCGCTCCAATCACAGCAGTCAAACAGAGCAGTAATGAAATGAAGGGAGGGCAAGTATAAGATGCTGATGGGGCCCCGACATGAGACTGCTAGAGATTGATATTATAGCAAATTTACAAATTAATGCTTCCACCAATGACTGCTGGGGCCTGCAAAGGGCCAATCAGGGTCAATATAAATGAATGATAAAAAAAAAAAATAATAATAATCTGGGTCTTTTTTTTTTTTTTTTTTTTTAAATCAGATTTTTTTTTATTTTAATCTAAATTATAAAAATGCTTTTGGAGTAAAAAAAAAAAAAAATCTACCTAAAGCTAGTTTTCTATTTAAGATACATTCAGAATTTAGTTTATTCAGCATGAAAACGGAGCTCAGTTATGTAGCATGAGGCTGTATATTCTGCAATATTTACATTTTTGGTAAAATCCTTCAATGATTCCAAGCTCTGTAAGCTGAGATAACATGCACTGCATTGATACATTCACATAATATCACAGTAGCCATGAGATAAAACAAAGTTCAGGAATATTCCTTTATCCAATTGTTTTGCAAATCTATGTACACTACAAACTGTATGATCGAATCGGTTCTGATATCGCTGTTTTACTAACCTGACAGCTTATTATTCTAAATAGGAAACCTTCATTTTGTTTGCAAATATTAAAGATTCTAATTACCAGCAAGAATAAGTCTTTACATTTAAAGAGCACCTGTCATTTCAGATCCATCATGGCAGCGCCTGTTAGCGGGGTATCCACTCACCTGCTGCCGCCACGTCCCTCACCTTGTTGTGTCACTGCCGCATCACCAGCCGTCCCATTAAAGTGAATGGGACTGTTGGAGAGTCAACAAGCGGGTCAGAGGAGGAGCCGCTGCGGGACAGAGATGACAGTTGCTCTTTAAAAATTATGATCTAAATCGGGTTGATTTAAATCGTGATTTAAAATAGACTTGATTTAAATCAAATTCACCCTGGGGCCAATGCAGCATGTATCACAGAACCGCACGTAGCCTTCAGCACACAGGAAGGGAGTAGGCAGTTTTTATTGAAAGTACTGATAAAATCATTATAATGGTAGACTCCCTTACCTAGAAGACGAGTGCATTCATTAAATTTACATTTGTTAGTTCTCACAGGGGGCTCCAAATTTTTTTTTATTTTTTTTTTAAAGGCCAGTTTACGGTCCGTCAGACTTTAGGAGGGCCAGACTTTGGCCACTGGGAGTAGAAAATGCCCCATTGTTAATGTGAGTGGACAAAGTCTCAAGCTTTGTGGTCATTTGGAGTAAAAAGATTATATAGCACTTGTGGTCAGCAGGGGGAAAAAAGGTGCCCCGTGGCTGATGCCTGTGGGAGGAAGGGTGCCCAGTGGCTGGTGCCCGTGTGAGGAAGGGCGCCCCGTGGGAGGAAGGGTGCCCAGTGGCTGGTGCCTGTAGGAGGAAGGTTGCCCCGTGGGAGGAAGGGAGCCCAGTGGCTGGTGCCTGTGGGAGGAAGGGTGCCCCGTAGGAAGGGTGCCCAATGGCTAGTGCGGGTGTGAGGAAGGGCGCCCCGTGGGAGGAAGGGTGCCCAGTGGCTGGTGCCCATGAGAGGAAGGGCACCCCGTGCGAGGAAGGGTGCCCAGTGGCTGGTGCCTGTAGGAGGAAGGTTGCCCCGTGGGAGGAAGGGAGCCCAGTGGCTGGTGCCTGTGGGAGGAAGGGTGCCCAATGGCTGGTGCCCGTGTGGGGAAGGGCGCCCCATGGGAGGAAGGGTGCCCCGTGGAAGGAAGGGTGCCCAGTGGGAGGAAGGGTGCCCAGTGGGAGGAAGGGTGCCCAGTGGGAGGAAGGGTGCCCAGTGGCTGGTGCCCATGGGAGGAAGGGTGGCCCGTGGGAGGATGGGTGCCCCATAGCAGTGAAAGGAATAGTGTCCCAAGGGCTGGACAAAAGCAAACTCATCTAACATGTACTGTACTCTGTGGCCAGGTCTGGACCATCACACATCACATAGATCACCCCGATACCTGTAGAGTAATTGGTGGTTTTAGTAATAGATTTCTGAGCTTCAGATATGGCCTTCAGGATGAGGTTCTTGTTGGCTTGTTTTGATGGTGGGAGAGTAGGCCTGAGAATAGAGAACATTCGTACAGTTATACATCAAAGGATCATTGTCTGGTCACTTGAAGCAGAATTACCTCTATGATTAAATTGTCACATTCAAGGCATTCCTCTGGTGAGAACTGTCTGTGTGCCAATGTCAGCTCTCAATCGAACTTTCAAGCCCTCAAAATGGCCGGTGCCGGGCATCTCCCAGCCAGGAAATGAGGCGGACCTCTGTCTGACTTGCTGCAGCTTCTAATTGCACATTGTGAGAAGCTCACATTGTGCAGCGAAATCAGCGTAAGCCATTTCAGTCCAGGAGAGGGGGGGGGGGGGGGGTCTTGTAATCCTCCTCCCTCCCCTTTGAACCAAAGCTGCTCATTCCTTAAACTAGCTCCCACCAGTACCACACACATTTACAGAGCATCCGGAAAGTTTTCACAGCGCTACACTTTTTCCACATTTTGATATGCCTTATTCAGAAATGGATTAAATTCATTATTTTTCCTCAGAATTCTACAAATAATACCTCATAATGACAACATGAAAGAAGATTGTTTGAAATCTTTGCAAATTTATTAAAAATAAAAAAAACGACAAAAATCCCATGTACATAAGTATTCACAGCCTTTGCTCAATACTTTGGTGAAGCTCCTTTGGCACCAATTACAGCCTCAGGTCTTATTGAGTATGATGCTACAAGCTTGGCACTCCTATTTTTGGGCAGTTTCTCCCGTTCTTCTTTGCAGGACCTCTCAAGCTCCATCAGGTTGGATGGAGAGTGTTGGTGCACAGCCATTTTCAGATCTCTCCAGAGATGTTCAATCGGGTTCAAGTCTGGGCTCTGGCTGGGCCACTCAAGGACATTCACAGAGTTGTCCTGTAGCCACTGCTTTGTTATCTTGGCTGTGTGCTTAGGGGCGTTGTACTGTTAGAAGATTAACTCTCGCCCCAGTCTGGAGGTTCAGGTTGTCATCAAGAATGTCTCTGTACATTGCTGCATTCATCTTTCCCTCAATCCTGACTAGTCTCCCAGTCCCTGCCGCTGAAAAATCCCTTCAACATGACACTGCCACCACCATGCTTCACTGTAGGGATGGTATTGGCCAGGTGATGAGCGGTGCCTGGTTTCCTCCAGACATGACGCTTGCCATTCAGGACAAAGAGTTCAATCTTTGTTTCATCAGACCAGAGAATTTTGTTTCTCATAGTCTGAGAGTCCTTCCTTTTGTCAAGCTCCAGGGGGTCTGTCATGTGCCTTTTACTGAGGAGTGGCTTCGGTCTGGCCACTCTACCAGACAGGTCTGATTGGTGGGACGCTGCAGAGATGGTTGTTCTTCTGGAAGGTTCTCCTCTCTCCACAGAGAAATGCTGGAGCCCTGTGAGAGTGACCATCGGGTTCTTGGTCACCTCCCTGACTAAGGCCCTTCTACCTGATCGCTCAGTTTGGCCGGGTGTCCCTCTCTAGGAAGAGTCCTGGTGGTTACAATCTTCTTCCTTTTACGGATGATGGAGGCCATGGGGCTCATTGGGAACCTTCAATGCTGCAGACATTTTTCTGTACCCTTCCCCAGATCTGTGCCTCCATACAATCCTGTCTCGGAGGTCTACTGACAATTCCTTGGACTTCATAGCTTGGTTTGTGCTCTGATATGCACTGTTAGCTGTGGGACCTTTTATAGACAGGTGTGTGCCGTTCCAAATCATGTCCAATCAACTGAATTTACCACAGGTGGACTCCAATCAAGTTGTAGAAACATCTCAAGGATGATCAGTGGAAACAGGAGGCACCTGAGCTCAATTCTGAGTGTCATGGCAAAGGCTGCGAATAATTATGAAAATGGGATTTTTTTATTTTTTTTTATTTTTAATAAATTTGCAAAGATTTCAAACAAACTTCTTTCATGTTGTCATTATGGGGTATTGTTTGTAGAATTTTGAGGAAAATAATTCATTGAATCCATTTTGGAATAAGGCTGTAACATAACAAAATGTGGAAAAAGTGAAGAGCTGTGAATACTTTCTGGGTGCTCTGTATGTGGTGTCATGGAGGTGGACCCTCTTCTGAGGTACCACATATATGAAAACCCTGTGTTTGTACTGGAAGCATGCCGTCACCATGTTTGTTCTGTCACTGACAGTTATGGGGGTCTCATACCAACGATTGGGAGCCAATCAATGAATAAAAGGCTTCCTGTGATTGGCATCACCATTTCTAGCTCGGAGGAAGTCTTGTATTCACTGATAAAAATACTAGGCCTCTTATGAATGGCGGAAAAGCACAACTTTCTTTAATTCTGAAAGGAAGCTGCCCATACTGCTGTCAGAACACAGCTCTGCTTACTGTATGTAGCTAATGCTATTAGGCTTGCACCGATGCGGTTTTTCTTATTGGCGACTATCAAAGATACTTTCGCCAATACCGAGTACTGATACTTTGCGGTGCGATTTGCATCAATATAAAAAAAATTGGCACAAATCGCACCTCAAAGCTTAGCATGCAATTTGAATAGGAATGTGGTCAGCTTGGGGGGTGGACCGCCTCTACATCTCCTTCAGCGGCCCTGATTTGCCATCATTGGTGGACCTGGACACCTATATAGATTATTTTGCATGCAGCCAGATATGTACTGTCAGTTCTAACATTGTTTTTTTAAACTGCCCACTAGATGGCAGTGTTTATTTATATATATATATATATATAAATAAATATAAATATAAATATATATTTATATTACACACACACATACATACACACACACACACACACAGCTCAGAATTTCAAGCCTTGAGCTGTTAGCCATGCTTATAGGGTTACTCGCCACCAGTCACCCCACCCAATCCCTACCCTGCACCGCCCCTAAACACACCCTCATAAATTATCTCATGAAAAATGGCACTTAAAATGTTTAATGCAGTAGTAAAAAATTACAAAAATAAAATATTAACAACAACTTTATCAGTGGCCATCAATGCAGCCTCGTCAGTGCCCATCAATGCAGAGTGACCTGTGCCCACATTGCAGTGTGACCAGAGGAAAAGAGAGGGCGGCCGGATTATCACAGGGGAAGAGGAGAACCGCCGGATCCCAGAGCAACCCGCTGTAACAGCTTACAATAGAATTGCCGCCTGCTCGTGGTCAAACAAAGCCCCGCCTCCTGACCCCACACCTGTGATAAACTGAACGCATCCCAGCATTGGACCAGCGTTCTGTCTATCACAGGCCAAGAGGTGGGGCTGTGTGTGACCAAGAGCGGACGGCAATTCTAATGTAAGCTGTTACAGCGGGCAATCTACGCTTTGTGATCCGACGGCTCTCCTCTTCCTCCACGCTCTCTTCCCCCGGGGCGATAGCTGGGAAAACGGCTTCCGTTCAACCCTGCCTGTGGTGCTTGCTCCCCCCCCCTCCAACCCTGCATGTATATGATAGATATCTCTAGATCTCTCTATCCATCTAGCTACGCAGTGGGGGAAATGGCACGTGATTCGGACAGAGATCGCTTGAAGTGCGATTTGCGCCCATTCATTTTGTATTGACGCAAATCGCACTGTAAAGTATCAGTTTCAGTATCGGGAGCATTTGGGTGAATAACGATACTTGCGAAAATTATTAGCATCGGTGCATCCCTAAATGCTACTATATTGTCCATCATTCAGTAGTGGAAATAACGTGCTTGGGTCAGCTTGGGAAGGTGGTAATGGCAGCTTGACAAATAAATTAATTTTGGGGGGGGGAGGGGGGATGAGAAGGTGGACAAATCAAGGACTCAGAGGCCAGGACCAATGAGCAGAAGATGCACAAAAAAAAAACCCCACAACACTAGGTGGTGAGAGAAGGGGGGAGAAGATATTTGCTTTAGCAAAAAATTCATTAACGCACCCTTGAATCTCCAGATGTCTACTTTGCTCTCTGCGGGATTTCAAGGACACCTTCCCTCCCTGTATCCCATAATGCAATGCAGGTACCTCCCTATAGGCAGTATAGGATTCCACTGACAGTAGAATCTTTAGGTGCCAAATGAAGACATTGAATACCTTCTCTCCGGTCTGGAAGGAATAGACACACTGCTGGGTAAAGCAGTCACTCGAGTGATGTAATCATCTTCCTCCTCATCTTCCTCTTCTTCCTCAAACTGCTCCAAAAATCTCTTCACCTTCACCACCGAACTGGCAACAGGGATCTTCCTCTTCCGGGACCCATCGAACTGCAAGACGGTAAAACATGAATTAACCGAAATGTCTGCCCATCAGCAGCTTCCACTTAGAACAACATTATAGCCAATCTCAGGCCCCTCCCAAACTTTCACAAGGTTTTTCTTCTTTTTTAACCACTTCCATAGGGAGCCAATTCCATAGGGAGCCATAGGGAGAGAGAGAGCAATACTACTTTATTATTCTTATCAACAATTATTATTAATAATCTGTTTTTGTTTGGGTGTTTATTATTTCATTATTATCATCAATAACAATTGATTTAATATATTAAGTTTAGGGGTTATTTATGTAATCTTACATATTAATGTCTTATTTATTATGATTTGTAGCTGTGTATTTTACATTTACTTATCCATATATTATTTTTTCTTTTACATTTTTTCATATGACAGAAAACCTCTCAAACGCGTGACAAAATGCACAAATGCGCACAAAAACATGCAAATGAAGTGTTTCAATGAATTCCCATGGGAATAAAAAATGTGCCAAAAAACACGCAAATCTGCCCAACTTGAGCTACTAAAAGAACATTTTTGAACTATAGGGGACTTGGAGTGGAGATGTGAACCAACTCCATTAGAGAATGATTGATTTCTTTTCTCCTCCAGCGTTTTGGAGCTTCAGGCTCCAAAACGCTGAGCTGCGAATGGAACCTGAAGAGGGTAAAACCTTCCAGAGGTCAAGTGGTTGAACGAACACTCTTAGCTGCTGCTGGATCACTACTCTGCTCCTACCATGGTTTCACTCTAACTTTCCGGGAGTGTCCACCCACCAATGAAAGACCGCTTTGATGGAGTCGGAAATAGAACCTCACCTGTTGTAAGGTATAGAACCTTGCATAGAACCTCACCTGTTGTAAGGTATAGAACCTTACCTGTGGTAAAGCTCTGTCTGTGGCCATTGCAGGTCTGAAGGTCTCCTCCGCTTGGAAGACCTCTTGCAGTTCATAAGGTTGGGTGTCAACTATTCTGTTGCTATGGAAGCTGGACTGTCTGACCGGAATGGGCTCGCCCTGGGATATTCTGTGTATGGCCGCGCTGCATTCCTCCAGGCGGTGTGCGCTTCCTGGAGGCCTGTACACCTGAGCTGTAGGTCTCTGCGTTCTGACAAGAGAGATTGGCTTCTTCCTGGGATGTATGGAACTTTCTGAGCTGAAGCTCAAGTCCTCATTGAAGGCATCGTCCATGTCCAGTTTAATGTCAATGATGTCCTCTGAGGAGGACAAGTCCTGGAGGGGTTTCACTGCTGATGTCAGGCGAGCGGCTACAGCGGCATCAGTGGAGGATCTACAAATCAAAACATTCACACAGCAATTCATTAGAATTTCTCCGACAGACACTAAAGCTGGCCAAACACCTATAGATTATCTGCAGATTTTCTATGGTTGGATGGAAAAAGTGCAACAGATTTCTCCATGTTCCTAAACTTTGTGGATGGAGGAATCTCCCACTTTTTCCATCTAACCATAGAAAATCTGCAGATAATCTATAGGTGTATGGCCAGTTTAACAGATGTAGAAATACTATGGCAGGTGTGTGTTGCAAAAAAAACAAAAACACAACAGCAGCTTAAATAATTAATTATATCTAAATCCTGGGTCGGCAATCCGTCAATTGCGGGAAGCCAACAGGTAGATCACGATCAGGGCTGTGTACCAATCCACTACAAATTTCTACATCATATATAAATGA
Source organism: Lithobates clamitans (assembly GCA_037952925.1). Classification (NCBI taxonomy): domain Eukaryota; kingdom Metazoa; phylum Chordata; class Amphibia; order Anura; family Ranidae; genus Lithobates; species Lithobates clamitans. The sequence goes on along the minus strand of JBBGZY010001909.1, from coordinate 37,837 downwards.
CCCCGGCGAAGACAGCTAGAGTTTTTTGGTTCAGTCGCCTCTTCTTGCTGGCGTTGTTCTGCAGGGGGAGGGGGGGGCTGACTGTATGTATATCTTCTGGGATTGTCCTGGTATACAAAAATACTGGAAGGATATTTTGATGTGTATACAAGGAGGTGAAAACTATCTCTTTTAGTCCTTCGATAAGGCACTGTCTGCTTGGGCTGGTGGATGATTTTTTTGCCCCTACTACAGCTATACAGACCTTACTTACTCATGCTAGGAAACGCATAGTTCTCTCTTGGAAGAGTTCTATTCCTCCATTGGTAGAGTCCTAGACGGTTTCAGTGAATAGGGCCTTACCCTTCTATAAAGCCACATATCTGAGCAAGAAAGAGGGGGGGGAGGCGCTTCTTAAATTTGATAAGGTCTGGGGAGGATGGGTGGCCTCACCTCTTACTGCAACAGGCTAGTTTTAACCTTTTGTTAATGTTATCCTTTGTGTTCCATGTGACCTTCTGATATGCACCTCATCAGCTCCGACAAGGTGGGTTGGTGTTGGTGGTCCTTCTGCAATACTGAATGGGGGGGGGGGGTGACACACAAATTGTATTCTCTGGAGAGCGTGGCTAGTTTTTCACATGGCGTAATGTGATCCCTCGCGCTAAATTGAGTGTATAGGTGGTGTGAATGTTTCTATACTGGTCTTGACATGTATATGTGCCAATTAAGGCAAATAAACGGTGATGATATCTCTATGGATTGCAGCAAAATCTACAGTGTTCACTTACACTCAGCATAAATATAGTAAAAAATGATTTCGCGCTATAAAAATCTATCACCTCAGAGTAAAGTGCATACAATAATACAAAATTCCTAAACGTGCAGTGTCTAAAAGTGCTCCATAGTGCAATAATACATCAAAGTGCTATGTGCATCAAAGTGAAAAATCTATAAAAATTAAAAAATTGATGAGATTAAAAGTTCATGTAAGAGACCACTTGAATTTTTAATAAATAAGCCATTCGTTTTAAACTTACTACACCATTGGAGGCATCTTTTCTCTCTCCCCTCCCTGTTCATACCACCGGACCGGTGGAGCCCAGGTGGGCAACCCCCTTTGTTCTTACAACTCGCAGGTACTGACAAGCAGAGAGCTCGCTACAACATCAGAGAAGTTCTACTTCCACACCACTATATCATAAAGAACAAAGAACCTGGTTTCAATGCCCCTAATAACTTTATTCAAGGTGAGAGTCTAGAGAGCCCGGTGCCACCGGATCAGAAAACTCAAGATTATTATCAATTTTCACCTTAAGTATATGACCCTAGTAGAACAGCACAATATAGACTTTGAACATTGATACACATTATGAACTTTTAATCTTTATTGATTTTTCACTTTGATGCACATAGCACTTTGATGTATTATTGCACTATGGAGCACTTTTAGACACTGCACGTTTAGGAATTTTGTATTATTGTATGCACTTTACTCTGAGGTGATAGATTTTTATAGCGCGAAATCATTTTTTACTATAGTTTTTCACATGGATCCTCGTGCTTTTGGTTGATTATGGGTGGGGGGTGTTCTTCTGAGAAGGCGGTGTGGGTCAGGTTGGCAAGCTTCATAGGCAATGTCTATGTACATATCCAAACGTTATGCACTTCTTTTTTGTGTACTGCCGTTTGCTTTAGTTTTGGGATGTCTCATCGTATTGTAGTGGGCGGTCCTTGAATGTTTTATTGAATACTATATGTGTTATTGAAAACAAAAAAAAATTTCCCGGAATAATTTTACAAATATATATATATATATATATATATATATATATATATAAATAAAATTTGACTATCCATAGGCAACGTTTTAAAAGCCTTTACAGGTTACCACTTTAGATTTACAGGGGAGGTCTGGTGCTAGAATTACTGCCCAAAATCTGACGTTCATGGCGATATTTCACATGTGTGGGATGATCACTTTAAAAAATGTTTTTAATTACTTTCACAAGGAATGTAAACACCCTTTGTGACAGCAATAGGCATGTGACAGGTCCTCTTTATGGAGAGATCTGGTGGGAAGGGAGAGCATGAGCAAGCCGCGGAAGGAGTCAGGGGGTGGTGGACATCCCCTTCCGCTGCTTGTAATAGCTTGCAGCATTTTTGGCTCATGTTTGGGGAGCAAAAAAAAAAAAAAAACAAACGCCCCAAAAATGCTCCTCTCCATTGAAATGAATAGGAACCACCTCTAATAAACCCCTGCTAAAAGTTTTTGGTGCAGTTTTAGAGTCCTTTAAAAACCGCGCAGCAAAAATGCTCCATTAACACAGGCGTTTTACTGGCAGTTTTGAAGCGAACCAGTGTGAAAATGCCATTTGTAAAGAGAAATATATGTAGTACAGAATTCACACATCACCTGTCAGAGCCGCGCTGTACTTGAGAGCTGCTGGGCACCACGCTGTGGAACTTCTCCTGCCGCTGTAGCTGAGGCTCTCTCCCAGAATCCTCTCTGCTCTGGCTCTTCAGGGGTGGCATGCTACTATTGAAGATGATGGCCTCTGAGGCTTTCAGGCTGTTGGATCCTGGAAGAGATGGGGGAAACGCCTTAATATCAAATATCATTATGGTGTGTTCCAGCAGTTGCACAGTCAGCTAAGTAAAAGGTCTGCATGCGAATCACTTAAGCCAGTCATAGATGAATAAAATATTTGTCCGGTTTAGTAGGAGCCAGTTAAATTTAAATCGACCTATGGGCAGGCTGGTCTATCGCTCAACTTCAGTACATCCAGCCTGTCAGTTTTTTTTTTCGTATGGTCACTGCCACCACCAGCAGTGATCATTGCATTCTGTCAGTGGGGAAAGCTCTCATTGTGCTGTTGAATTCTGAAGATGTTGATGGGGGAACCAAGCAAATTTTCTTTCCTTCGACCCACTTCCTAAAACTAAATTTTTCCAAAACTAATTTCCATCAGGATCAGCAGTATAACTATCCTTCCCGTCCCTCAGGCCAGGGTCAGTGTAATCTTCTCCTGCAGGCCCTACATCCAATCACTGTGCAAATCTTCCCTTCTTCCTCTCCATAACATTTACAGAATTCACTCTTCCTTAACCAATGACACCCCCAAGTTACTATTCACTCCCTTGTTATCTCGACTATTACGACTTTATCCCAGGCACAGGGCTAGAAGCTAGACCGCCGTTACCGAGTGTAGGATGAGGAAGTCATGTATCAGTTTGGAATGCAAACACCGTTCAGCAGTACTGACCTGGAGTGACGGCACGGAGCTTATCCAGCACACCCTGCAACCTGAGGACAAATGAGAAGAGTAGATGAAGTTAGAGTAGGAGTGAAGTCATTTTATTTTAAAATTACACCAGGCACCTAAAAACAAGAGAGAGTCTCCCTAAAAGTGTCTTTGCTTAAAGCGGAGGTCCGCCGATTTTTTATTTTCTTAAAAAGTCATCAGCTACAAATACTGCAGCTGCTGACTTTTAAAATAAGGACACTTACCTGTCCAGGGCGCCTGCGATGTCGGCACCTTAAGCCGATCTATTCCTCGGCTGTCGGGTGCTGCCACCGCCATCTTCAGTAAGGGAATCAGAAAGTGAAGCCTTGCTTCCTGGTTCCCTACTGGTCCCTGCTGTCTTCTGGGACCTGTGTGTCTCCCAGAAGACAGTGGGAGGGGACGGAGAAGGAGCCAGAATTGGATGTGGTTAAAAACCACATCCATGCCCAGAAATGTGAGCAAAATACCTGTATTAGACAGGTATCTGCTCTCGCCTCCCGAACCCCCCCCCCCCCCTGAAAGGTGCCAAATATGACACCGGAGAGGAGGAGGAAAAGCAGAAGTTCCATTTTTGGGTGGAACTCCACTTTAAAGCGGAACTAAATCCTCCTATCCTTTACAGCCAAGAAAGCTGCCATCTTAGCCTATGATCTGCAGTTGCCATGGTGCTGCACATGTGACCAAATATGACACCAGACATTTTATGGCTTGACAGTTTGGTTGAGAGCAGAGCACTTGTGACAGTTATGCCTCTTTCACACTAAGGCAGTTTTCAGGCGTTTTAGCGCTAGAAATATTGCATGTAAAGCGCCTGAAAACTGCCTCCCATATTGTGAAAGCCCGAGTTCTTTAACACTGGGGAGGTGTGCTTGCAGGACGTCAGGAAAAGTCCTGCAAGCCGCATCTTTGGGGGCGGTTTGGGAGCGCTGTATACAATGCTCCCAAAACACCCCTGCCCATTGCAATGAATTGGCAGGACTCGGAAGCGCCGCAACACATGTGTTTTTAACCCTTTCTTTGGGGTTAAAATCCCCCCGGTAGCGTCCTAAAAGCGCCGCTTAAACAGCGCCAAGACTTCCTGCCATTGCCTCCAAGACATCCCTCTATAGCCTGGAGGACATCTATGGCTCCAAGACTTCCCGCTACAGCATTCAAGACATATGCAGCCCCAAGACTTTCCGCTATAAAAGACTCCCTGCTTTAGATAGCAAGGCTCCTGCCATAACCACCAAAAATTCTATAGCCCGCAAGACCCCCTGCTACAGCCACTAAAACATCCATAACCACCAAATAACCAACTCTTGGTATAACCAGTGAGCCCCTACACTGCGACCAAGACATCTATAACCACCAAAACCCTCTGCTATGGCCACCAGCACTCCTACAATTTCACAAGGACATCTGTAGACTCCAAGACTCTCCACTATACAGACCAAGACATCAATAGCCACCAAGACATAGCCAGCAGCCCCTCCACCCCTCCCATGTCACCAAGACATATGGCCACCAAGACTCATTGCAATAACTAACAAGACCAGGGGCTATAAGATCAATACCCTCCAAGATCCTCTGCTACAGCTACCAAGACATCTACAGCCTCCCCACTACATAATTATACACCAAGAGAACTATAACAAACAAGACCTCCTGGCATAACCAGCAACTCCTCTACAATGTCACCAAGATATCTGTAGCCCCAAAAACAACCAAATCATCCATAACCACCAAAAACCCCTGATAGAACCAACAAGCCCTCTACAGTGCCATTATTACATCTAAAACCACCAAGCCCCCTACAATGTAATCGAGGGATCTATTAACACCAGGACATCTATAGTCTCCCTGCCGTAGACCCCACAATGACCACCAAGACTTTCCATTATAGCCACCGAAAACATCCATAACCATTAAGAGCCCACAAAAACCATCTATGGCCACCAAGACCTACTACTACAGCATGAAGTAAGAAGACACACATAGACGGTGTTACCATGTGGTGAAGCGTAATGTGTTATTCCCGAGGAAGAGCGACAGGTCATCCGTCATCTGCTCCTGACTCTTCTTATTTGCTACCATCACCATGATGTAATCCGGGAGCTCCTCATCTGGTGGAAGGAACAAATACATATATAAATGGTTAGCACTGTTGATTTGCAGCACTGGGGTACTATGTGCGAGTTTCATTGGTGACACTACATAGAGTATTCTATGTTCACCCTGGGTGGGCTCCTCCCATAGTCCAAAAACATTACAATACAAGGACTGGTATATTAACAGAACAGCAAGCAAAAGAAATATCTGCGCTTAGACTTTCACATCTCATCTGAGGTACGGTGCTGGGATGTGTTCAGAAAGTTATATAAAGCACCCGGTCGCCCCCCAGCCATGATCTGCCTGCTTTGCACAGAGACTCAGTGAGGATCTCACCAACTTTAAAATATAGTATGTAAAGAAACCTGGGAGGTTTGGAATGGAAAGATCATTATCATGTCGAAGGGGGAGGGAGTGTCATGGCTGGGCTCAGCCCTTTCTTCTCTGAGCTGGCCGCTCAGCTGTTGGCTAATTGCCAGCTCAGCTCCTGTCTCTCCACAGTTACTCAGCTGTTGATGATATCCTGCTCGTCAGTCCTGCCTACTTAAGCTGTCCAGAGGTTCTCTGCCTTCGCCTTGGTCAACATCACAGAAACTATCTCCTGCGATCCTATTCAAGACTTGCTTTGTCGACATCCCTTCTGTCTCCAGATTTTGCTTGCTGTTCCACTACATTGATCCCTGACTTCTGGCTTGGCTGACTATCCGTTCCGGTTACTAAACATTTGGCTATGTTTTAAATACGTTTGTTCTTTTTTACTTTTATTAAACAGGTGTGATTTAACTGTACTTCTGTATCGGTCTGATTTCATGGTTTCTGTCAGGGAGGAACCGGGGAAAGCAAAATACAAGCAGATTCAGCAATACATTTTTGCTTGCTGTCTGTGTACTCTGGCCCATGGTAGGTGGCTCTGGCACATGCCAACTATTATTTCCAAATAGCGGATAAATCTTCCCAATCATTATTCTCAGCAGCTTAGCCCTACTAAGACCCCTTTCACACTGAGGCGCTTTACAGGCGCTAACAATAGCGCCTGCAAAGCGCCACTCCTTTCACTCTAATGTGAAAGCCTGAGGGCTTTCACACTGGAGCGGTGCACTGGCAGGACGTCAAAAAAAGTCCTGCAAGCAGCATCTTTGAGGCGCTTTAGGCGCCTCAAAGATGCAGCGCTCTTAGCCCTTTTTGGGCTGCTAGCTGGGGTTAAAAGCACCCACTAGAGTCCGAAAAACGTTGCTAAATCAATGGAAAAGCGCCACTAAAAATAGTGGAGCTTGACCACCGATGTCCCCAATGCCCCAGTGTAAAAGGGCTCTAAAAGGTGCGTGCCACACATGGTAATGAGAATAGAGCGCAAGCTCCTCTGGGAGGAGAACTGATAGGAAGGACTCACCCACATACGCTCCCAGCTCCTGCAGCTTCCCCTTTATCGCCGTCTGTGAGGAAGAGATTAGTGAGAAGTTATAGAGAAGGACAGGAAAATGTACAACATATCCACAATCATACAACGTGTCCATAACACTTTCATGCCTAAGTCTATTTCTGACATTTGTTGCTTACAAGTCAAAATCCATATTTTTTGCTAGAAAACTACCTAGAACCCCCAAACATTTATATATATATATATTTTTTTTTCTTCTTTAGCAGAGACCCTAGAGAATAAAATGGCGATCGTTGCAATATTTTAATGTCATACGGTATTTGCGAAGCAGTCTTTAAAACGCAATTTTGGGGGGGGGGGGAGACACTTTCGTGATTTAAAAAAAACTAAACAGTAAAGTTAGCCCAATTTTTTTGTATAATAAGAAAGATGATGTAACGCCGAGTAAATAGATACCCAACATGTCACGCTTTGAAATTGCGCACACTCATGGAATGGCGACAAACTACGGTACCTAAAAATCTCCATAGGCGACACTTTAAAAAAAAAAAAATCTAACAGTTAACAGGTTAGAGTTACAGAAGAGGTCTAGTGCTAGAATTATTGCTCTCACTCTCACGATCGCGGCAATACCTCACATGTGTGATTTGAACGCCGTTTACATATGCGGGCGCGACTTAAGCATGCGGTTTCTTTGCTGCGTGAGCTCGCGAGGACGGGGGCGCTTTGAAAAAATGTATCTAATTAATTTTATTTTTTACATTGTCAAAATTCTGATCACTTTTATTGCTGTCACAAGGAATGTAGACATCCCTTTAAGCCACATATGTGTGTACGGTCAGCGCTAAGGGGATAATCATACTGTGTGTCTCTGTTAAAAAATATTGTATCATATCTTTTCATGTGACAACACTGAAGAAATGACACTTTGCTACAATGTAAAGTAGTGAGTGTACAGCTTGTATAACAGTGTAAATTTGCTGTCCCCTCAAAATAACTCAACACACAGCCATTAATGTCTAAACCACTGGCAACAAAAGTGAGTACACCCCTAAATGAAAACGTCCAAATTGGGCCCAATTAGCCATTTTCCCTCCCTGGTGTCATGTGACTCGTTTTACAAAGTCTCAGGTGTGAATGTGGAGCAGGTGTGGTAAATTTGGTGTTCTCCCTCTCTCATACTGGTCACTGGAGGTTCAACATGGCACCTCATGGCAAAGAACTCTGAAGATCTGAAAAAAAGAATTGCTGCTCTACATAAAGATGGCCTAGGCTATAAGAAGATTGCCAAGACCCTGAAAATGAGCTGCAGCACGGTGGCCAAGACCATACAGCGGTATAACAGGACAGGTTCCACTCAGAACAGGCCTCGCCATGGTCGACCAAAGAAGTTGAGGTCACGTGCTCAGCGTCATATCCAGAGGTTGTCTTTGGGAAATAGACGTATGAGTGCTGCCAGCATTGCTGCAGAGGTTGAAGGGGTGGGGGGGGGGTGGGGGGGTCAGCCTGTCAGTGCTCAGACCATACGCCGCACACTGCATCAAATTGGTCTGTATGGATGTCGTCCCAGAAGGAATCCTCTTCTAAAGATGATGCACAAGAAAGACCACAAACAGTTTGCTAAAGACATATATATATATATATATTTGGGGGTTCTAAGTAATTTTCTTTCTTTAAAAAAATACTGATTTTAACTTAAAGAACAAATATCAGAGAAGGTCGGGGATCTTCAGGCCTAACATTTTCCTATCACATGTCTGCACAGCTCTGGCAGGAAAGGGTTGGAGTTTCTGTAGATTATAAACCTGCAGCTTTTATATATATATATTTGTATTCCCTGGTGATCCTGCCATGGAGGTCCCTGCCCAGGCACTTCCTGTTATGGGGTGACAACGTTCTGTCCCTATCTCTGAATTGGTTCCTATGTTGTCACCCTGGCTTCCATTGGAGCCCAAGTAATCAGACATGGCCCACTGGGGGGTCACCATCACGAAATCCGCGATGCAGCCATGAGGGGAGGGAGGGAAGGGTCATGCACACAGGAAGTGGATATAAATAGTGCTGCAGGGGGTCACTGAGCTGTGATGACAAGGTGGAACCAATAACCGGGAAGGTTTCCCTCCCACACAGACCAGCCCATACGGTACATTCGGTCACACACCCGGATCTTTCGGCTGATCTCGGTCCCGATCTCCATGGCTCCTCCGGTCTCCAGGCCCCCAGCTGTTCGGAGCAATCGAGACTTCCGGTCCGGCGATCACGTGACAGCGACACCCGGCGGAGAGGAGGACAAACTGCAGGTAGGCGAGCTCCACATAGCCATCCCTCAGTCTGCGCCTATGACCCCGCCCTCCACCATAGCATCGCGTGTCATTCACCGCCTCTAGCCACGCCTTCCACAAGCACGCACGGCTCCCGCCCACCTGTCAATCACAGCGTCTGATCCCGCCCCCCTCTGCCACAAGCTTACCAGAGTCGTGTGCCAATCATCGCCCCTGGCCACGCCTTCCGTAAGACCGTATGGCCAACCCTCTGCAAATCACCGCCATTGACTCCGCCCCGCAACCAGCTACCCAACATCGTGTGCCAATCATCCTATCTGGCCACGCCCCCTATAAGAAAGCATGGCCAACAGCTTGGCAATCACCGCCTTTGACTCCGCCCCCGCAACCAGCTACCCAACATCGTGTGCTATCCATCGCATTTGGCCACGCCCCCTATAAGAAAGCATGGCCAATAGTTTTTCAATCACCGCCATTGACTCCGCCCCCCGCAACCACCTACCCAACATCGTGTGCTATTTATCGCATCTGGACACGCCCCCTATAAGAACGCATGGCCAACAGCCTGTCAATCACCGCCTTTGACTCCGCTCCCACAACCACCTACCCAAAATCGTGTGGTAATCACATGTCTCCCAACTTTCTGAGATGGGAATGAGGGACACCTATCAGCAAAAGTATGCAGATATAGGACACACCCCTTGCCACGCCCCCTTAAAGGAGAATTATACAAAAAAACAAGACTGGTAAACCCACAAGTGCTTTTTTTTACCACTACTATTCCTTTATATTGGCTTTTGGAATTTACAAATGCAGCAATTTAGAAATCAGATGAAATGTTTAGTGCTGGAAAACACTTTTTGATAGATAAAAAGTGCATTTTATATACATCTGTATAGATAAGACCAAAATGAGGGACAAATGAGGAGGACAGAGGGACATTGCTCCAAATCAGGGGCAGTCCCTCCAAATCAGGGACCGTTGGGAGCTATGCCAACATTGTGTGCTAATCATCACATCTGGCCGCGCCCCCTACAAGAAAGCATGGCCAACAGCCTGTCAATCACCGCCCTTGACTCCGCCCCACAAGCAGCTATCCAACATTGTGTGCTATTTATCGCATCTGGCCACGCCCCCTATAAGAACGCATGGCCAACAGCCTGTCAATCACCGCCCTTGAATCCGCCCCGCAACCAGCTACCCAACATCATGTGCTAATCATCGCACTTGGCCACGCCCCCTTCAAGAACGCATGGCCAACAGCCTGTCAATCACCGCCTTTGACTCCGCCCCGCAACCAGCTACCCAACATCATATGCTAATCATCGCATTTGGCCACGCCCCCTGTAAGAACACATGGCCAACAGCCTGTCAATCACCGCCTTTGAATCCGCCCCGCAACCAGCTACCCAACACATAGCTCCCAACGGTCCCTGATTTGGAGGGACTGTCCCTGATTTGGAGCAATGTCCCTCTGACCCTCATTCCTCCTCATTTGTCCCTCATTCCTCCTCGTTTGTCTCTCATTTGTCTTATCTATACAGAGGTATATAAAATGCACTTTTTAAGTATCAGAAAGTGTTTCCAGCGCTAAAAATTTCATCTGATTTATAAATTGCTGCATTTGTAAATTCCCAAAGCCAATATAAAGGAATAGTAGTGGTAAAAAATAAAAGCACTTGTGGGTTTAACCAATCTTGTTTTTTTTTTGTCCAATTCTCCTTTAAGGGGGCGTGGCAAGGGGTGTGTCCTATGCCTGCATACTTTTTCTGATAGGTGTCCCTCATTCCCATCTCAAAAAGTTGGGAGGTGTGTCAACATTGTGTGCCAATCATTGCATCTAGCCACGCCCCCTATAAGAACACACGGCCAACAGCCTGTCAATCACCGCCTTTGACTCCGCCCCACAACCCAACATCGTGTGCCAATCATCGTCTCTGACCACGCCTTCTAAAAAGAGTACATGAGCAGCTGGAAGGTTGATGTTGTATCTCCATGTCCAGCAGAGCTCTGCACCCTTCTATGCATCAGAGGGGGGAGGGGCTCTACTCAGTCACATGACTGGATGGTGACACCACCACTCACAATCTGCAAGTGGCAGGCTTGTGTTGTCACCGCTCCACCTACAGCCTACTGATTAGATTAAAAAAAAAAAAAAAAAAAGGGCATAAGCCCCACCCAGAGTTCTGCATCTACAACATGTTGCCTAAGAGCACCTCCGTCTCCTGCCCCCAGTGCCTGAAACATGTTAGGAGGAGATCACTGTACAGTGGGATTGAGCCTGTCTCTTTGATTGCAGCTTCGTACAATGCAGAGGAGATCAGGGGGAATAGATGTTTGCCATCTGTGTCCCTTTAGGCCAGTGATGGCGAACCTCGCCACCCCATATGTTTTGGAACTACATTTCCCATAATGCTCCACTACACCGCAGAGTGCCGGAGCATCATTGGAAATGTAGTTCCAAAACATCTGGATGTGCCAATGTTTGCCATCACCGCTTTAGGGAAATTTTCCTTCACTTCCCGTCCTATAGCCAAAAGAGGGACCGAGAGGAAATCTCTCACAAAGTGTCCTCCACTGGAGAATTTCCCTCTCTGTTCCTGTTCCGGTGACAACCCAAAATTAGGTATTTTTTTTCTTTCACTCTCTTTGATAACAGTAAACAGGACAAATAGAGAGGGTGAATCTCCCTAAAACATCAATGATTCTCTATGGAGATGGTTCACATCTCCACTCCAAAACGCCTGAAGCTCAGACAAGTTCTGGAACTTCCTTTTTAGGCAGATTTGGGCGTTTTTCTGCTTTTTACATTGGTGACCTTTTTACCTGTACAAAATTGCGGCAAAAACGCGTAAAAAAAAAAAATCGCAGCAAAAACATGGTAAAATTGTGCGACTTTTTGCCTGAAAATGCTACGCTCAAGGCTCAAACACACATGACTTACTCTACAGCCTGAGCTTCATTGGGCAGTGAATGAATGGGAGGTGCTCTGTGCTGAGTGGCTTCCTGTTCCTTCACAAACTGAAGCATAGTAAACAGTTTAATATGCTTCAGTTATGAATGAACACAGTGAATAGACATGTGCACTGGTGAAAATTTTGTTCGTTTTCATATTTTTTTCTTTCTTTTTTTTTTTTTCAGGTCATTCGTTATGATTGCAATTCGTAAATGCGAAAAAATCTGACATTCGAAAAAATGTGAAAAAAAATAAATAAAAAAATAAAAATCGGAAATTCAGAAAAAAAAAAAATTGAAAAAGAAAGCTAAAAAAATCTGACATTCTAAAAAATTCAAAAAAAAAAAAAAAAACGGAAATTCAAAAAAAAAAAAAGTTTTTTTTTAAATTTTTTTTTCAGGTCATGCGTTATGATTGCAATTCGTAAATGCGAAAAAAAATCTGAAATTCGAAAAAATGCGGGAAAAAAAAAAAAAAAAAAAAAAAAAAAAAAAAAAAATCGGAAAAAAAAAATCGGAAATTCAAAAAAAAAATTAAAAAAATCGGAAACTCAGAAACTTAGTAAAAAAATCTGAAATTCTAAAAAAATCAGAAATTTTGAAAAAAAATCTGAAATTTTGAAAAAAAATCAGAAATTCTAAAAAATTTTAATAAAACCTGAAATGCTAAAAGAAAAAAAAACGGAAATTCTAAAAAAAAAAAAATCTGAAATTCGGAAATTCTAAAAAAAAAAAAAATTGTAAAAAGTTCTCAAATTCTAAAAAAATCGGAAATTCTGAGAAAATTCTCAAATTCTGAGAAAAATCTGAAATTCGAAAAAAATTTAACAAAATCGGAAATTCAAAAAAATTTAAATAAATCTGCAATTCTAAAAAAAATCTAAAAAAAAAAAAATAAAAAAAAACGGAAATTCGAAAACCCAAAAATTCGAAAATCGGAAAAAAATAATAACTTAACTATTAAAAAATATTATAGGCATTGGAAATTCCTTTCAAATTTGGCTGTTAGTGAACGTAATGAATATGAATAAAAATTATCCAAAATAATGAATGCCCCATCTGAACAAATGAACGGAACAAATTAATAACAGATAATAATAATAAAACCTTTTTATTATTATTATTATTGTAATTTATTATTAATAATTAATTACGTTCCATTCGTTTACATACGGCATTCATTATTTCGGTTAATTCGGAACTTCAAATAAACTCTTATTCGTTAGGTTCAATAACAGCCAAATTCCAATACCTATAGTTTAATGGCTAGTAATAGTTGAATTATTATTAGTTAGTTACTATTTCATGTTTTCTCATTTTTGGGTTTTCGAATTTCCAAATTTCTGACTTTTCTCGAATTTCTGAACTTCCGATTTTTTTTTTTTTATTTTCCGAATTTCCAATTTTTTTTTCAAATTTACAATTTTTATCTAATTTACAAATTTTTTCGAATTGATGAATTTACGAATATTCAGAAAAGTTTGTTAAATGGGTTTTCATTAATTTTGGATGTTTCCGAATTAACAAATTTGTCGAAATTCGGAAAAACTAATTCGGAACAAAACAAATTGTACATGTCTAACAGTGAGTGACTGTTCATTTTGAAAAAGAAGAGGCTGGTAAATTGACATATTTACCAGCCTCTTCCCCTGCTCTCCATCCTGAAACATCCCCCTCAGCCAGCATCCGGAGGAGAGGAGGGAAGCCAGCAGCACTACGGGGCGTGGCGGCAACACGGGTAGTGGGGGGGGGGCTGGGCAGTAGGGGATTTGGCACTGTGCGTAGTGATTATGGTGTGCCCAGGCACACCTGGCACACCCCCTGCGCACACCTAGGGGTAGTTCCAGATTTTTTAACATTACACGTTGTTAGTGCAACGGTTTATGAAACGGCAAAGGAATATGCAAAAATGTATTTTAAGGCACATAAATGCAACCAATCCATGTTTTTGGTAAAATATAAAAACTGAGGTTGTACCGAGTAAATACTGTAGATACCCAACATGTCAAAACTTAAAACTGCATGCGCCAGTGAAACAGCGACAAACTTCGGTATCCTAAAATCTCCATAGGAGACACTTTAAAAGCCCCTACAAGTCATCAGTTTAGAGTTACTGTGAATAATGGGGTGAGAATTATTGCTCTCACTCTGGGGTGTGTGGCGATATGTTACACGCACTCGACATTTTCATGCATAGACACCACCAAACATGCATTTACATTCATACGTGTGTGTGTGTGTGGGGGGGGGGGGGGGGGCTCAATATTTTTTTGTTGGGGGGGGGGTTAGTTGCTTGGGTGTAACTCAATCTTTACACTTTTTTTTTTACATTTACAGGTTTCATACCTGCTGTCAGGGCTGGGATCAGCCCTTCCGTCTGCCAGCTCCTATCTCTCTCCACAGTGACTCACCTGTTGATGATATCCTGCTCGTCAGTCCTGCCTACTTAAGCCATCCAGACTTGCTTGGCTGACATTCCTTCTGGCTCCAGATCCTGATTGCTGTTCTACTACGTTCCTCTCTGGCTCCCTGACGTTTTGGCTTGTCTGACTATCCGTTCCGGTTCCTGAACTCTGGATATGTTTTGACTACGTTTACTCTGTTTACCTTTTTTTATTATTATTAAACAAGTGTGATTTAAAGCCAGGTTCCGGCCGGGGGGAAAAAAAAAAACAATTAAAGTCAGCAGCTACAAACACCGCCATCCTTACGGCTTCACTGCCCGTTTCCTACTGCGCATGCGCGAGTTGCGCAGCGCTTTGTGAGTGGGACGCGATGTGTTGTGGGTCACACACAGTTACCATTACACACCGCTCCCCATTCCCCAAAAGACAACACGGGGAGGAGAAGACTGAAGATCACCGCAGCGTAGGAAAAGACAGATTAGGAAGACTGCCTAGCAACAGCCATTTCACGAGTTTAAAAAAAAAAAATTCCCTCCATTTTTTTTAGGAATTTTTTTATGCAATTTTTTTTTTTTTTTAGGGTGGACCTCCACTTTAAGTGTACTTCTGTCTCAGTCTGATTCATGGTTGCTGACACAGACTAAGGACCCCCCCCGGTACGATATTTAAAAGGAATATTTAATTTTTATTGTTTCACTTTAAGCATTATTAAAATCACTGCTCCCGAAAAAACGGCCGTTTTTAAAACTTTTTATTTGCATTGATACATGTCGCCTGGGGCAGGACCCAGGTCCCCAAACACTTTTTATGGCAATAACTTGCATATAAGCCTTTTAAAATGAGCACTCTTGATTTTTCACGTTTGCGTCCCATAGACTTTAACGGTGTTCGTGTTTTTGCACACATTTTTTGCCTGTTGGCGTGTTCTGCTGCAAACCGAACCAGGGGGGTGTTCAGCTCATCCCTATTTTTAAGTATCACATTGTCATAGGTGTGCGCAGCCTATTGCATTAGCGTGTGCACCCCAAAGCTCAAACACGCACTACTCACTACTACTCACATCACTCACCATGTTCATTCAGAAAGGGAAGAGGCTGATAAATACATATTTACCGGCCCCTTCCCTCACTCATCCTAAAACATCTCCACAGCAACAGCCGGCAGGAGAGGAGAGGAGGGAAGCCAGAAGTGCTGCAGAGGGAGGGAATGGGGAGCCAGGGCAGTAGGGGGAATCTGTGCTGCACAGGGTGATTAGGGTGTGCCTGGGCACACCCCGACACACCCTGTGCGCACGCCTATGCACATATGTATATTTTAGAAACATTCGCCCTCTAATAGGAATTTGTAGGGCACTTCACACTTCCCTCTGTTGACCAGCTTTATGGAAATGCTGATTTCATTTTCCAGCAAGACTTGCCGCCTGCCCACACTGCCAAAAATAAAAACCACAATACCTGGTTTAATGATTACGGTATCACTGTGTTTGATTGGCCAGCAACCTCGCCTGACCTAAACCCCATAGAGAATCTGTGGGGAATTGTCAAGAGGAAGATGAGGGACACCAGACCCAACAATGCAGATCAGCTGAAGGCCAATATGAAAGCAACATGGGCTTCCATAACACCTCAGCAGTGCCACAGGCTGATCGCCTCCATGCCACGCCGCATTGATGCAGTAATTCATGCAAAAAAGAGCCCCGACCAAGTATTGAGCGCGGTAAGCCAACATTTCTGTATTAAAGATACTTTTTTTTTTTTTTTTAATTGGTCTTATGTAATATTCTAATTTTCTGAGATTCTGAATTTTGTGTTTTCACGAGCTGTAAGCCATAATCATGAAAATTAAAAGAAAGAAATGCTTGAAATATATCACTCCATGTGTAACGCATCTATATAAAGTATACGAGTTTAACTTTTTGAATTGAATTACTGAAATAAATTAACTTTTTGATGATATTCTAATTTTCTGAAATACATCTGTTTATATAAAACTGAATATTTATTTCACACACTTTTATTGGAGTTGTGGGGATGTGTGTGTCATATTCATTCAGCAAACTTTTTCTGCATATACCCCCACCCCTAAAAGGGGTAGACTTATGAAGCAGTGAATATGACTTCCACCAACATTCACTGGTAGTGAATCAATCACTGTTATTTAAAAACACATGCGACTGGTAGATTCACCTGCAGCGAATGTTTGGTGAACGTCAGGGACACTGCTTTGTAAATGTACTTTTATGGGAAGTCCAAATTTCTTTTCCACCTATATATTGCCAGGATAGGCACCACCATCCCTGAAATCACAAATATCAACAAACTTTACCAGATATGGAACTTTAAAGGTGCCTAATAATGTGACACACACAATATTATCATTTCATTAATTTATTCAATTTATATGAAAATTATTAAAATGATAGCATAACAAGTGTACTGTATTCCAGATTATAACACACAAGAACATATTAAAAGTGTTTTTTTTACAAATTTGTTTCACAGATGTGCCCACCCATAATCAGTGCGTATAATTAAAGATAATAATCTGTTACTGGGCAATCTTTCCACAATAGTTATGTGAACATGGGAATTGAGAAAAAAAAAGCTGATTGACTGACAGTGGATTAAAAAACAAAATCCATCATGTAATAATATTATTATTATTATTATTATTAATAATAATAATAATAATAATAATATTATTATAAAAATAACAATACAATAAACAGTAGTAGTAGGATTTGTAATAATAATAAAAAAAAAAACAAATAACAACAATAATAATAATAATAAAAACCATAATAATAATAACAACAATAATAATAGAAAAAAAATTAGAAACAATAAAAAAAAAAAAAAAATAGCATGTTTTCTGCATACTGAGGTATTCGGTGAGCACTTTTGCATTATGAACTATAAGTTCCACTATAGAATTAAATAAATAAAAAATTGTCTATAGATGCATTGAGTAACTAGCATAGCGTGATAATAATGGGAATCTTTTTCAATTCAATATTAATTAGATATAATGAATAAATTCCCTGAAGAAGCGGAGATATGACTTTGCGAAACGCGTTGGGTTATTCTACTGATAGGAATTGCCTTCCAACATGTGGAACACGCATCGTTGTCTGTATATCATGCATTTTTAATAACTATGTCACGAGATATGAAGATGAATAATTTTGTATGTGGTTTTACCATCTTTACTTAATAAAATATTTTTTGTCGACATTGTGTGCTCACCTCAGTGTCGGCTCTACATCCTGAAAAGTCCTATTTTATGGGGTTTGTTTCCCCTTCACAGACAATAAAAAAAAAGTAAAAATAATAATACAATAAAAAAAAAAAAGTAGTAGCAGTGGTAATATTAATAATAATATATAAAAACAAATAATATAATAGATATAAATAATAAAAATTAGTAGCAGGATGATTTGTAATAGTAATAATAATAATAATAATAATAATAATAATAATAATACAAAAACAAATAATAATATAATAAAAATAATAATACAATAAAAAGTAGTAGTAATAATATTAATAATGATAATATAATTAATTTAAAATAATTTTTTTATCAAGAAATCTTAATTGTTCTACAAAAATGGCAGGAAATTAATTAAAATACTACTAATAATAAAAAATATAGAATTAATATTAATAACAATAAAAAAACAACAACTTTATTATGTTAGAAAAATATATGACTAACAAGAATAATACAAATAAAATAAATAGTAATTCTAATACTACTACCACCACCACTATTACTACTACTATTACTACTACTACTACTACTACTACTATACTAATAATAATATTAAATAATATAAAGTATAAATAAGAAAAAATAAAAATATGCAATATTATATAATAAAATATTGTTAACAACAATAATAATAAATGAATAATATTTTTGATGAAAAAACATGTATTATGAGAAATATATATATATATATATATATATATATATATATATATATATATATATATATATATATATATATATATATAAAGATGGGACTAGCACCTAGCATCTCAATAAATTTACCACTGGTTGCTTTGCTCAAAAACTTTTTTTTCACTTTTTACAAGCAGGTTGCAACCCTCCCCAACCTGCAGCAGGCCCCCAGCTCTGAGTGCAGCCCCCCAGTACTGAGTGCACCCCCAGAACTGAGTGCAGCCCCCCAGCTCTGAGTGCACCCCCAGTACTGAGTGCAGCCCCCCAGCTCTGAGTGCACCCCCAGTACTGAGTGCAGCCCCCCAGCTCTGAGTGCACCCCCAGTATTGAATGCAGCCCCCCAGCTCTGAGTGCACCCCCAGTACTGAGTGCAGCCCCCCAGCTCTGAGTGCACCCCCAGTATTGAATGCAGCCCCCAGCTCTAAATGCAATCCCAGCACTAAGTGCACCCTCAGTACTGAATGCAGCCCCAGCTCTGAGTGCACCCCCAGTATTGAATGCAGCCCCCAGCTCTGAGTGCACCCCCAGTATTGAATGCAGCCCCCAGCTCTAAATGCAATCCCAGCACTGAGTGCAGCCCCCCAGCTCTGAGTGCAGCCCATGTTTCTGTGTATTATAGATCCCCGATTGCCTCTATTTCTGTAATGCCCCATAGCTGAGAGCAGCTGTCCCATCACTAACATTCCCAGTGCCTGGCATACCAACCCCCTGACATCATGGGCAGCCAGCCTGGGAGTCCTCAGATCCCTCCGCCCAGGGACTACTTTCCTGTCCCTCTCTGCTCTATTGTCACCCAGTGCAGCTCTCTGTGACCAGCACAGCTCCCATTCACTGTACAGAGATCAGGAAGCTGCTGGATTCCATGCTGGGGGGCTTTGTGAGTGAGCAGTGACCTCCCCCACCCCCCCTCCTCCTCCATGGCGGAGTGATCCTGGCCAGCTCCCCCAGGCAGGAAGTGGAGCCTGTAGCTGGAATCAGAGGAGTGCACACTTCTTTGGGTTGATATGGAGGAGTGCAGTTTGCAATGCTCATAGAGGATCAGCAGCCAGACAGGCAAGGAGATCAGAGGAGTCTTCCCCACCTACTGCAGAGACCCCCTGAGTGAGCCCCCCCCAGCTCAGCTGTGCAACAGGTAAGACTTTGATACATTGTTGCTGCTGCTGCTGCTGCTGCTGTTACTTTGTATCCGGTGAGGGGATCCTGGATCCTGCTGCCTTGTGTATGGATCTGGGTTCTTGGAAGTCTGAAGGTTGAAGGTTGTCTGGGCTAAATAAAGCTTCCATCAGGGCTGCTCCAGGTCCTGGCAGGTCGTTGTATCCCTTCTGGACTGTCAGGGAGAGGGGACAGAGGCCAGTGACAGCTGCCTGCTCTGCCACTCCAAGACCTTCCCTTTGTTATTGTCACTTTGTTACAGTGTTACCATCTGTTTGTGTAGATGGGATCCAGGTATTGGACTCCTCAGATCCCTGAGTAGGTCACAATGTTGACAAATGTTTTTTTTTTTTTCATGTTGTTATTTATAAACAAGTTTGTAATGTTTACAAACATTAAGAAACAATGTGGCACATTGGAGAACATTTAGGATGTTTTGTAGCTACATTGTTATGTAGCTCTGGCTTTTATGGTGGCCATACAGGTAATGATTCGATCAAATGGTTCTTTACAGAATCAGATCTATGAATTATCAAAAAGACACATACCATGTCATCGACCGATCGATTGATTTAATCAAATATTCATTGTAGTGCTCGGAAAAGCCTATAGTAGGAAAGTAGATCATTTTGATATGTAAGCTCTAAGGCGCAAGGGCCCTATGATTCCTACTGTATTAAAGTGTATTGTATTTGTACTGTCTAACCTCAAGTTTGTAAAGCGCTACGTAAACTGGTGCTATATAAATCCTGAATAATAATAATTGTTTAAAAAGGCCATACGCTCCTCAATACATGATCATTTTCTTTCCTGATCCCTCTCTCCCAATAGGAATAGTTGATCTATAGTAGGGGTGCATACAGGGTGTGCCTGGGCACACCATAATCACCCAGTGTGGCGCAGATTGCCCCTGTTTAGACCCCTGGTATTTCACTAAATCCCCCTAAGCCCCGGTTCACACGGGCGACTTGTCAGGCGATCTAGTCGCCTGACAAGTCGCCTCCCGTTCTGTGCTACGGAACCGTTCTTTTAGGAGCGACGCAAGTCGCTGCGACTTAGAAAAAGGTTCCTGTACTACTTTGGGGGCGACTTGCATAGACTTCTATGCAGAAGTCGTTTTGCAAGTCGCCTCGGAAGTAGTTTGCAGGTCGCCTTGCTGAGGCGACCTGCAAGTCGTGCCGCCCCTGTGTGAACCGGGGCTAACAGGGCTCCAAAAATTAAAAAAATAAAATAATAATCATAAAAACTACTGACCCCGTCAACTGCTCTACTGACACTGTCAGTATATATACACATGCGCACCAGTGTTGCCAACCGTCAGTAAATTTTTCTGACAGTTTGTAAAAATCTGTGATAAATTTTATTTATTTATTTTTTTACAACAGCCAGTAAATATCGGGCTGATCATTTCATGCTGTGTTGACTTTTTAAGTGTAAATCAAGCAAATTACTTTGTTCTAGGTATTGTCAGTGTTTCCATATCATGTGTATACTGTTCAAATATTCACTGTGTTAGTTTTCAATATGAGTTCTGTAATTTCTCAGGTTGCCAGAAAAAAAAAGAAAAATAAAAAAGTGCTGCGCCAGTAAATTTTTCCATGTTTTGAACCCCCCCCCCCCCAAAAAAAAACTACTTCTAAATGGCATCCCAAAAGCGGTGCAATTTTTCCTGCGGTTGTCGCCCAAAAGGAGCTCCTGTTCCTTTTTGAGCGGGAAGCTTAGTGCGTTGCAATTTTGCCACGATTGCAGCACGATGATTCGCATTTGAGGTGCCATTAAGAGATAATGGCGTCGCAAACGCGTCCCGCGTTTTTGCTGGAATGGCGAGCAGAATCGCCGGATTCTGCCTGCAATTCCGAAACGCCCATGGTGTGAGTGGAGCCTGAATCAATCCTCCCCCTTCTTCCACAGTCTCCAAACCATCTCCTGATAGTACATAGCATTGGAGGCACTCTGTACGTGCTCAGTTTGGTGTGCATTGCTAGAGAGTTTGCATGAAAGTGCATGTGATCAGCACAGGGCCAATAGGCACTGTCCAGACAGAGGGTCAGGGGTCATGCAGCCTCATAGGACAGTCAGAGGAGAATGAAAACTCCTCCTACAAGCTTTAACCAGGCACTGATAGAAGTCACAAGACTGCTGGTGAGAAAATGTATTTAGCAGTTTATATTTACTAAAATAATTGCAGAACTGGATAGACAGAAATGCAAATCCTTTTGGAGGCCTGTGTTTGGACAGGGAAAGGAGAAGCAGCAGACTGATGAGCTCATCTCTCTGCCACTCTGCTTTCTCCTCCTATCAGCATATTCCTTGTTGCCTATTATGAGTCTCTATCTATCTATCCATCGGATATTTTTTTTTTACTTCCCAATTGGCGTGTCTGCAAACCCTGCTCAAACAACGCAAGTTTGGACACTACAGACGTACATATTTTTGTAATGGAGGTGACAAGATGATAACAGGGAGTGAACCGTTCTGTATACTGCATGGGATGAGATACTGGAACAAATCTGCCGGAAAAGCTACAGATATATTACGCACATTTTGACCCTTTTGAAGATTTGCTGCTTGTTTTGCCTCCCGAAGGGGCCAAATAGATTGTATTCAAACCCTGATGCCCAACCTGCGGTTAACACTGATTGATTGGCTGATGATAAATGATTAAAGGGGTTTTTTTTTATTTTTTAATAACAAACACTTACCTCCTCAGTGCAACGGTTTTGCACAGAGTGGCCCCAACCCTCCTCTTCTGGGATCTCCCAGTGGCGCTCCTGGCTCCTCCCCACATCGAGTGCCTCCTCGGAGACCCGCATTCTGAGGGGACACCCGAGCAGGAGCGCTCCCGAGTCCCGCTGTCTGTGTCAATGGACACAGCACCCGTGTCACTGGATTTGATTGACAGCAGCGGAAGCCAATAGCTGCGCTGCTATCGATCTATCCAATGAGAACCCCAGACAGCGGCTAGAGCGATTGGGTTCAGGTAAGTAAAAGGGGGGGCTCTGGGGGTCTGCTGCACTACAGAAGGTTTTTCACCTTCATGCATCTAATGCTTTAAGGTGAAAAACCATGAGGGTTTACAACCCCTTTTAAGGGTGCCTGCACAGGCTGTCCAGGTCCAATGAGTTGGATGCCGCTGGCTAGTGAGGGTGATTGGTTGAGGAACGGTCCGTCCAGACCCAAAGCACACTGCAACAATAGGAAAAGATCTCCCAACCCCCGCATGCCTCACCTGGCCTGAGTGGTCAACAGGTAAAAGCAACCTCCGCTCGATTCATCCAGACCACAACTCCAACGTGTTATACTTGCCTGCTCTGTGTAATGGTTTTGCACAGAGCAGCCCATCTCCTCCTGTTTTCGGGTCCCACGCCGGCGCTCCTGGCCCCTCCCTCCTGCTGGGTGCTCCCACAGCAAGCGGCTTGCCCTAGGGGCATCCAAGCAGGCACGCTCCTGAGCCATGGCTCTGTGTGTTTATTCACACATGGAGCCGTGGCTCAGCACCATTCCCTCCGTCTCCTGATTGGCTCACTGGCTGTGATTGACAGCAGTAGGAGCCAATGGGGGGGGGGGGGGGGTTCTGGCCCACAGAAGGTTTCTTACCTTGAACCATTGAATGCATGAAGGTAAAAAACCTTGTGCTTTTGCAACCACTTTAAAGATACCCTGTCAGGTCTTTAATGTGCATTGGCAGCTCCCTATAATAAAAGATGTTGCTGTGTTGTTCTGTGGTTCCTCTCCCTCCATCAGTGTTCCAACACACACATTCCTGTAGAAATGGCTGTGCATTTAAGTGGGTGCTGTAGTGACCAATGGCTGGAACCGTGTCAAGCCAGAGCAAAAAATGTCGCCAGCACACCAAGGTCCTCCAGAATTGGTCCAAAGCTTTATTCAGCGATCACATAGTTACAGCAGATGGCAACGTTTTGGAGCCACGCAGGACCCCTTCATCAGGCATGCGATTCACTGGGGTTGCCTGGATGTCCTTCTGTAATTTAGGTATTGCAATATGGCGAACCTGGGATCACCAGCCACTTGCTTGTTAACATAAACAGTCTTTATTGTATTATTAAAAACAAGCAAACAAAAACAGCTTTCTTTAGCAAAAACAAAAAGGAAAACGGTCCATAATTCTAGTATAATAAAAATAAGGATGGCTCACTGCCAGCATACCAGTCCCACACCAGGGTTTAGGGTTCTCATCTGCTTCGGGGGACTGCAAAGGCCGCAGGAGCTCAGCAAACAATGGGGTGGAGTTACTAAAGGCAAATTGTTTCTGCAGTGCAAGTTGCCCCAGATCTGGGGGGGGGGGGGGGGCGCATACAAGGAAAATAAAAAAACACATTTTTGCTTGCAAATAATTGGGTGATAGAAATCAGTGGAGCTGTCCCTCATTTCAGAGCCCCCCCCCCCCCCCCCCAGATCTAGCAAGACTGCACTTGCACTTGCAGGAGCATTTGCAGTGCACAGTATATTTGCCTTTAGTAAATCAACCTCAATGTCTCCATGGATTGTGATTCAGTAGTTGGCCCATGTGAAAGAACCCTCGTTCACAATAGGCGATTTAAAAGCTTGGGCAGACTTGCTGCAATTTTGTAGCAAAACGCGCATTGGGCTTTTGGGCGCCAATAATCTTACGAAAAGTGGGGCACCAGCCTAGTGCATTATAGACATGCACTGCCAAAAAATTTGTTTTGTTTTCGTTTCATTCAGGTTTTTTTTTCCATTTTTCAGGTCATTCGTTCTGATCGCAATTCGTAAATTCGACCATTCAAAAGAATAAATATTAAATTGTAGGTACTGGAATTTCCTTTCAAATCTGGCTGTTATTGAACGTAACGAATAGGAATTTTTATCCGAACTCAGGAATTATCTGAAATAACAAATGCCGCATCTAAACAAATGGAACGGAATTAATTTAATAATAAGTTTTTATTATTATTATTAATTTGTTACATTCCGTTCTTTTAGATGCGGCATTCGTTATTTCAGATAATTCGTAACTTTGGATGAATTCGTATTCGTTACGTTCACTAACAGCCAGGTTTGAAAGGAAATTCCAATACCTATAATTTAATAGTTATTATTGGTTAAGTTGTTATTTCAGATTTTCGAATATTTGGAAAAAATTTGTTAAATGGGTTTTCTTTTATTCTGGATATTTCCAAATTAACAAATTTGTCAGAATTCGTTAAAAATCGAATTCGAAACTAATTGCACAACGTTTATTAGAGTAAAAATAACCTAAAATCTACACCCAAACACATATATTAGAAGAGCTCATCGAGCTAACCAACCATAGCTCAATAGTCACGGACTCAGCAGGTTCCACGGACCCGGGGGGGGGGGGAGACCTCTCCGAAATCCCAGTTTGCTCACATGGTTCGAAGGGTATACTACCTTCATCAGAGAAGAAACGCGTCAGTAAATTGGGATTCCAGAGAGGTCCCCGGGGTCAATGGACCTTAGAAAAAGCGCTTCTGATATGTGTTTGGGAGTATATTTTAGGTTGTTTTTACTCTAATAAACATTGTAGAATAATGCACTAGGCTGGTACCCCCCCCTCCTTCTTTTTTTTTTTTTTGTAGTGGCTACAGGGCAGCAAGGCTTGGAGTGGCATTCCTTTGAAGTGGAGTCCGCAGCAACACTACAACCAGGATACACACTTATGACACTTATGCGTAGAGGATTTGTTTGGTTTTAGTTTTGTATCGTTATTAAAGCGGAGTTCCACCCAAAAATGGAATTTCCCCTGATCCGGTCCCGTTCCCCCCCCCCCCCTCCGGTTTCACATTTGGCACCTTTCAGGGGGAGCAGATACCTGTCTAATACAGGTATTTCCCCCCACTTCCGGGGAAAGATCGCCGCTGTTCTACTCCATGTTTGGCCCCTCCTCCGTTCCCCCCCCCCCGCGCAGTCTTCTGGGAGACACACAGGTCCCAGAAGACAGCAGGGACCACTCAGAACGCGCAACGCGACTCGCGTATGCACAGTAGGGAACCAGGCTGGGAAGCCACAAGGCTTTGCTTCCTGATTCCCTTACTTAAAGAGAAGTTCCACCCAGGGGGGCCGTCAAAAAAAAAAAAAATTAAAAGTCAGCAGCTACAAATACTGCAGCTGCTGACTTTTAATTGGACACTTACCTGTCCCTGGGTCCAGCGATTCGGGGGATCGAAGCCCCGCTTGTCCCCCCCCCCACTCCGCTCGTCGGCTCTGGCATTTCAACTGTGGGCGCCGGGCTGTGGCTTCACAGCCTGGCACCCACTGCGCGAGCGGCGCCGCACGCCGTGTTTGGCCGCTCAATCACCTGGGACCTGTAATGGGTCCCAGATGATTGACAGGAGGGAGGGAGCAGAGCGGAGCCCTTCCTGTGCCGAGGGGGAAGTGATGTCACCAGCCCAGGCAAAGGAAGGGGCAGACTACGAGGGACCCCCTAGCAACAGGCATTTAGAGGTAAGTGGAAAAAAAATATCCAAATGTTTTTTTGTTTTAGAATTTTTGTTTTTTTGGGTGGAATCCCACTTTAAGATGCCAGCGATGTCCTCACCCGGAGCCGAGGGACGGGTCAGCATCGGGTGAGGACATCGCGGGCTCCCTGGACAGGTAAGTGTTTTTCTTTTAAAAGTCAGCAGCTACAGTATTGTGGTCAGTATGTGGTCAGTCCGCCCCTGCCATTACCTTAACGGTATAGGAAAATAACAACAAGC
This sequence comes from Lithobates clamitans, assembly GCA_037952925.1. Taxonomy (NCBI): domain Eukaryota; kingdom Metazoa; phylum Chordata; class Amphibia; order Anura; family Ranidae; genus Lithobates; species Lithobates clamitans. Next base: position 11,641 of record JBBGZY010001909.1, on the reverse strand, counting down.
CATGTAATTCCCAATGGTCAAAAGCCTAGAACAGGGTTTCTCAACCAGGGTTCCGTGGAACTTTAGGGTTCCTCTAGAGGTTGCTAGGGGTTCCTTGAGCAATCAGCAATTTCTTCCTCTCAGATAAGTTCCCACTGACACCATTGATCTCTTTAGTTATCTGTAAGGGGGTAATTCTTCCCAATGACCACAAGTGTAAGGAGCATTCTTCCCACTGACCATCACACTAATGTATCATGAGTTGTAGATATCATCATTTTCAGTAGGGGGTTCCCTGAGACCGGAAAGATATTTCAAGGGTTCCTTTGTGTTGAAAGGGTTGAAGAAAGGCTGGCCTAGAAGCTACGCTAATCAAGCAGTATTACAAGAACCGTCATATAACAAATATTATGCAATGTCTGAGATTGACCTATGTTTGTAATATATTAAAAAAAAAAGTCCAGGTGTCCTCACAAGGACCTTCCAAAAAATGTGACCAGAGGGCGACAGACTCCGCCCCCCCCTTTAGTCTTCTCCGTGTCCCGGGCTTTTCCTGCGTCTCCTCTGCACCATGGGGGCTGTGCGTCTCCTTGCTACTCCTTCTTCCTCCTCCTAGGCCAATAGGATGGCTTCTCCTTTCGGCCAATCGGGGACCCACTTCCTGATTGGCCGGGAGGAGAATCTGTGTGACAATAGCCCCGAGCCCACCCCCACCCCCCCCCCTTTTTTTTTTTTTTTTTTTTTTTTTAAGACTATTAGAGCCTCTGGCTCTATTCACGTGCTTTAAAAAGAAAAACACCCGCTGGCATCTGACCTGGCAGTGGCGGCCCATCTATTTTTTTATGAAGCACATGATTTAGAGCTCTAGGCTCTAAGAGGCTTCTAAAAAGGGTGGGCTCGGGGCGCAGAGCACTGGGAAGGAGAGGGGGGGGGAGCATGGCCGCCGTCATGCAAGGGAAAATGCGGCCCGTCGCCTGGAGGGAAGCGCTGCCCGCTCCATAGGTGGTGTAAAGTGTGTTTCCTACCGACCGCCCCATAGAGAAGAGCGGGCTGTGTCCGTTCTGCTATGCAGGCTTGTCACCCGCCTGCTCAGAGGGGATCAGTGGACAGATCCTTCCTTGCCCGATCAACAGGTTTGTTTGTTTTGCTTATGATAAAGGTCTGTCGGTCTGATTTCTGTCCTTTTTTGAAGTGATGTTGAGCTGGAATTTTTGAGAATGGGTTTGCCTGCTTCCTAAAAAGGAACTGCAGTCTGCTCACATAATTTGTAATAAAAACATCTTTGCCATTCTGAAGCTTCCCTCCAACCACTTTGCATATTATTTTATATATACTGTGATTCTGTACTTGCCAAATATGCTGCAGAAATCTCCCTCCACTGAGTCTGGCTGCAGCCATTTTAACTGTGGGCAGCTGAAGCTGCTGCCTGTTTCACTTCCTGGCTTTACCCACACACCTCCAGCTCTGCAGCTCTCATTGGCCCTCTTATGACTCATTCCCCCCCCCCCCCCCATCCCTTCCTGGTGTTTCGTCAGATTTGGCGACCCGTCAGAATGTGTAACGGAAGTGACGTTCCTTCGCCGCCACCTTGCTACACCCCACACCCCTCCATAGTAAGGATACACTGAGAAGTAGGGAAAGCGGACATCTTGTTACACCCACCGGAGTTTTGCGTTTTACACTTATTTTTAACAGCAAAGTGAGTTTATATAGTCAAATACAGAACTTACAACTCAGTCTGACTGGTTAGATGTTGAATTTTAAAAGCAGCAGCAAGCCTGCTGATCTTTTAAAAACCTGACAGGTTTTGCTAATCAGACAGAAGTTCACTGCTTTTAAAATTCAACATCTAAACATTCAGACGGAGTTCTAAGTTCTGTATTTCATGATATAAACTCACTTTACTGTTAAATACGTGTAAATTGCAAAACTCCGGTGGGTGTAACAAGATGTCCGCTTTCCCCCTTCTCAGTGTATACTTACTATGGAGAAGTGCGGGGTGTAGCAAGATGGTGCCACATTCTGGCGGGTTGCCTAATCTGATGGAACACTGGCAAACTCTCAGAGAGAGAGCTGTGTATGATGTCATAAGCCTAGGCTAATGACCAGACAAGAAACAGGAAGTGGGCTGTATAAGGGATTTACTGGCAGAAAAAACAATGTTTTTCTATCCAAAGTTAAAACAACAACAGGGGGAGAAGATTTAATAGATGGAAAGTTGAAAAAAATTACTTGATGTTAAAAAAAAATGTTAAAGTGGTAGTAAAATTGACAATTAAAAAATATACAAGCACTTTATGTGAAACTTACCTTTTTAAAGAGGAGTTCCAGCCTCCTTCAGAAAAAAATTAAATAAAAGTAATTAAATACAGTATTTGTAGCTGCTGACTTTTGATGTTAGGACACTTACCTGTCCAGGGATCCCGCCATGTCTGCACCCCAGCCCAAGGTTAGACAGCCAAGAAACCTTAAAGCGGTGTTCCGCCCCCACCAAAAAAAAAAATTAAAGCCAACAGCTACACATACTGCAGCTGCTGGCTTTTAACAATCGGACACTTACCTCTCCTGGAGTCCAGCGATGTCGGCATGTTTCCATCAGCTGTCGGGTGCATGCCGCCGCCATTGCGGGTAAGGGTACCCGGCAGTGTAGCCTCACGGCTTCATGTCGGGAACCCTACTGCGCATGCGCGAGGCCCCACTCCTCTCTCCTTCTGGCCCGGTGACAGGGGAAGGAGGAGGAAGCCTCACGGTGATGTCACGGGCCGCGGCCTGGACTCCCGGAAGTGGAAACAGGATACCAGTCAAAGACCCCCCCTCCGAAAGGTGCCAATTGTGGCACTGGAGGGGTAGAGGAAACAAATGAGCGGTAGTTCCGCTTTAAGGATTTAGAGATTGAGGATTTATTTATTTTACTCACTGAACTGCAACTCAGTTTTATAGCATTTGTTTTTATGTGTGTTTTTTTTATGGATTTTTGGTTGATATTCTGTCTCTATCATTTTAAAATAAACCTATGCTAAAAATTATAGACCGAATATCCGACAAATGAATTTCAACAAATGAAACAAAAAAAACCCCCAAATTTTTCTGCAGTGCACGTGCCTTACCGGTCAGCGCTCTCCGCCATAGGCGTGCACAGGGGGTTGTGTCGGGTGTGCCTGGGCACGCCCTAATTGTGGTGCAGATTCCCCCTGCTGATATTTCACCAAAACTCCCCAATGGGGCTCCTAAAAAAAAAAAAAAAAAATTAATAAAAATAAAGTAAAATAATCGAAATAAGAAAATTACTGACACTGTCCACTGCCCTACTAACACCAACCTCAGCCTACTAACACCATTCATGTTTTTAATACATTTGGGGTGCACGCCATAATGCGATAGGCTACGCACACCTATGCCCTCCGCCATCGGGAAAAAACCTTTGCCCTCTATTATCTGGCTGCTTTGTTTATAATAATTAGCAGAAACTAGATTGTGCTGAGGTTTTGGAGGTGATGGGATCAATAATCTCGACCTAGAGATACATTTATCTGAAGTTTCTGCAAAGCGCTTAATATAATCCCTTCTAAATACCAGCATCTGACTTCTAATATCCAATCTGTGGTCTGAAGGAAGCCTGGAACCAGGGACTTTTCATCAGTTGTGTGTAGAGGTGAAGCGATGGCTATGGAAGAGTGGAGAGAAATTTTCCTGAAGTTGAAACTCAGTTGAACCGTTTAGAGGAAACTTGCTTGGGAAGAAAAAAAATCTTCTTCTTTCTTCTTTCTTCTTCTTTCTTCTTTTTTCTTCTTTCTTCTTATTCTTCTTATTCTTCTTATTCTTCTTTCTTCTTTCTTCTTTCTTATTCTTCTTCTTTCTTATTCTTCTTCTTTTTTTCTTCTCCTAATGTACTATCCAATTATTGCAATGCCTAATTTATTTATTTTTTCTTGTGAGAATTACATTCTTTCTTTGCAGTAAAACCTTACACTGTGATACGTGTGTGTGTGTGTGTGTGTGCCGCTGCAGTGTAGTTGTGTGATTCCTAAAGCTGTGAGTGAATAGCATTGCTCTGTCAAGGCTTTATGGTCTGAAATGGAAATGTCCAGTGGTTTTGTTAATGCACACAGGTGCCAGAGATTGGCACAGAGTGCTATCATGTGGACTTCTACACTACAGCAGGGTCACATGTGCATCCTGCCTGGCATACGGCTGTTCACCTCCATTGGGAGGGAGGCGGCACTGAGTCATGGATCTTGTGATCTCTCTCTCTCTCTCTCTCTCTCTCTCTCTCTCTCTAAGTTCTGCTTGGCACTGATTTTCTACTTGGCAACTGTTTTAGCCCACAAGAATTTGGAGGCTGTGTTACAGAGAGTGCATACACCCAGCTAAGAGAACCCTGGAAATGTGATGGGTTAGTGCATCCACAAATGATATTTCAGTGTTTGTTAGATTCCAATGTGTTGACTCACCTTCTAGCTGGTTGTAATTGTTCGAGTCTCCAGCCAGGAATATCAATCAGCACCTGTTTCCCCAGGTCTGTGCCCCTACCCTGGGGGTTCCAGTCTCCCTTTTTTATGCTCTAGGGCAGCCATTCTCAACTTTTTTAACATGGAAGAAGACTTGAAATGGCATTCTGGTCTCACGGAACCTCTGCCTATATTTACTATAGCTGGTTGATGGTCAGCGGGAATGTTGTCCCTTACAATGAAGGTCAGCGGGATGAATTCCCTTTTATATTGATGGTTAGTGGGAAGAATGCTCTTTAAATTGGTGGTCGGTGGGAAGAATGCTCCTCGCATTGGGGCTCGGTGGGAAGAATGCTCCTCGCATTGGGGCTCGGTGGGAAGAATGCTCCTCGCATTGGGGCTCGGTGGGAAGAATGCTCCTCGCATTGGGGCTCGGTGGGAAGAATGCTCCTCGCATTGGGGCTCGGTGGGAAGAATGCTCCTCGCATTGGGGCTCGGTGGGAAGAATGCTCCTCGCATTGGGGCTCGGTGGGAAGAATGCTCCTCGCATTGGGGCTCGGTGGGAAGAATGCTCCTCGCATTGGGGCTCGGTGGGAAGAATGCTCCTCGCATTGGGGCTCGGTGGGAAGAATGCTCCTCGCATTGGGGCTCGGTGGGAAGAATGCTCCTCGCATTGGGGCTCGGTGGGAAGAATGCTCCTCGCATTGGGGCTCGGTGGGAAGAATGCTCCTCGCATTGGGGCTCGGTGGGAAGAATGCTCCTCGCATTGGGGATCGGTGGGAAGAATGCTCCTCGCATTGGGGCTCGGTGGGAAGAATGCTCCTCGCATTGGGGCTCGGTGGGAAGAATGCTCCTCGCATTGGGGCTCGGTGGGAAGAATGCTCCTCGCATTGGGGCTCGGTGGGAAGAATGCTCCTCGCATTGGGGCTCGGTGGGAAGAATTCTCCTCGCATTGGGGCTCGGTGGGAAGAATGCTCCTCGCATTGGGGCTCGGTGGGAAGAATGCTCCTCGCATTGGGGCTCGGTGGGAAGAATGCTCCTCGCATTGGGGCTCGGTGGGAAGAATGCTCCTCGCATTGGGGCTCGGTGGGAAGAATGCTCCTCGCATTGGGGATCGGTGGGAAGAATGCTCCTCGCATTGGGGCTCGGTGGGAAGAATGCTCCTCGCATTGGGGCTCGGTGGGAAGAATGCTCCTCGCATTGGGGCTCGGTGGGAAGAATGCTCCTCGCATTGGGGCTCGGTGGGAAGAATGCTCCTCGCATTGGGGCTCGGTGGGAAGAATGCTCCTCGCATTGGGGCTCGGTGGGAAGAATGCTCCTCGCATTGGGGCTCGGTGGGAAGAATGCTCCTCGCATTGGGGCTCGGTGGGAAGAATGCTCCTCGCATTGGGGCTCGGTGGGAAGAATGCTCCTCGCATTGGGGCTCGGTGGGAAGAATGCTCCTCGCATTGGGGCTCGGTGGGAAGAATGCTCCTCGCATTGGGGCTCGGTGGGAAGAATGCTCCCTGCATTGGGGCTCGGTGGGAAGAATGCTCCCTGCATTGGGGCTCGGTGGGAAGATTGCTCCCTGCATTGGGGCTCGGTGGGAAGAATGCTCCCTGCATTGGGGCTCGGTGGGAAGAATGCTCCTCGCATTGGGGCTCGGTGGGAAGAATGCTCCTCGCATTGGGGCTCGGTGGGAAGAATGCTCCTCGCATTGGGGCTCGGTGGGAAGAATGCTCCCTGCATTGGGGCTCGGTGGGAAGAATGCTCCCTGCATTGGGGCTCGGTGGGAAGATTGCTCCCTGCATTGGGGCTCGGTGGGAAGAATGCTCCCTGCATTGGGGCTCGGTGGGAAGAATGCTCCTCGCATTGGGGCTCGGTGGGAAGAATGCTCCTCGCATTGGGGCTCGGTGGGAAGAATGCTCCTCGCATTGGGGCTCGGTGGGAAGAATGCTCCTCGCATTGGGGCTCGGTGGGAAGAATGCTCCTCGCATTGGGGCTCGGTGGGAAGAATGCTCCTCGCATTGGGGCTCGGTGGGAAGAATGCTCCTCGCATTGGGGCTCGGTGGGAAGAATGCTCCTCGCATTGGGGCTCGGTGGGAAGAATGCTCCTCGCATTGGGGCTCGGTGGGAAGAATGCTCCTCGCATTGGGGCTCGGTGGGAAGAATGCTCCTCGCATTGGGGCTCGGTGGGAAGAATGCTCCTCGCATTGGGGCTCGGTGGGAAGAATGCTCCTCGCATTGGGGCTCGGTGGGAAGAATGCTCCTCGCATTGGGGCTCGGTGGGAAGAATGCTCCTCGCATTGGGGCTCGGTGGGAAGAATGCTCCTCGCATTGGGGCTCGGTGGGAAGAATGCTCCTCGCATTGGGGCTCGGTGGGAAGAATGCTCCTCGCATTGGGGCTCGGTGGGAAGAATACTCCTCGCATTGGGGCTCGGTGGGAAGAATGCTCCCTGCATTGGGGCTCGGTGGGAAGATTGCTCCCTGCATTGGGGCTCGGTGGGAAGAATGCTCCCTGCATTGGGGCTCGGTGGGAAGAATGCTCCCTGCATTGGGGCTCGGTGGGAAGAATGCTCCCTGCATTGGGGCTCGGTGGGAAGAATGCTCCCTGCATTGGGGCTCGGTGGGAAGAATGCTCCCTGCATTGGGGCTCGGTGGGAAGAATGCTCCCTGCATTGGGGCTCGGTGGGAAGAATGCTCCCTGCATTGGGGCTCGGTGGGAAGAATGCTCCCTGCATTGGGGCTCGGTGGGAAGAATGCTCCCTGCATTGGTGGTCGGTGGGAAGAATGCTCCTCGCATTGGTGGTCGGTGGGAAGAATGCTCCTCGCATTGGTGGTCGGTGGGAAGAATGCTCCTCGCATTGGTGGTCGGTGGGAAGAATGCTCCTCGCATTGGTGGTCGGTGGGAAGAATGCTCCTCGCATTGGTGGTCGGTGGGAAGAATGCTCCTCGCATTGGTGGTCGGTGGGAAGAATGCTCCTCGCATTGGTGGTCGGTGGGAAGAATGCTCCTCGCATTGGTGGTCGGTGGGATCTTGATTCTTTGTAAACAGTGGGGTGTCAAGGCTATGGAGGTCACTGTTGCTCCACTGACGTCCACAATCCAAATAATGGGCCACACACTGAAGATTTTTAACTCCATTGAAGTTGAGTTGAAAATCTTTGGTGTGTGGCCAACTGGGATGGTAGCTTGTGTGTTGTTTGCTGGGCAAATTTAGTATTATTTGTCCTACCCTACATATGTGCACCTCCATTTTGCTAACTATAAGCTGGTCTGAGCTGTTGCTGTTTCTCCTGACCTTTCTTTTCCCTTTCCTTTAGGTGATTTCTAGTGATGACAAAAAAACTAAACATTGCATATATATGGGTGTCCACCTGCTGCTCCTGGAATTTGTGTGTTGACATTGATAAAAAACCTATAATATCTCCATAGCTGAACAAAGAACTTGTATGACTCTAAAATAAGAGGCGGATTGATTTATTAATGGCGATGGAATGCGTTCTGATAGCAAAGTGTCCACAAACAGGTGGAGTATGGCAAAACATATCAGAGAGGTGACGGAACTTCTCTATGATGACAGGTTACTGGCTAAATATTCCTGAAAGTTGTGCGAAAAAAAAAGTTACTGAGTGCAAATTAAAGCTGAACTCTGGGCTGGAGACAAAGCAAGGCCGGCCAATAGACGGTTCAAATCAGTTCAGCCATGAGAAGACAGTGATTATCGCTAACAGCTATAGCAGTGAATCCGGCAGGCTGGTTGTACCCAAGTTGATTGATCGATCAAGTTGGTACATTCAGCCTGCCCATTAACTGTTCGAATTTGAACCGTGTATGGTCGGGCTTACCCTTGCTCGTTTGTCTATGGGAGGGGTCTCCAGACATTCTGAAAAAAAGGCCAGTTTACTGTCCTTCAGACTTTGGGGGTGCTGGATTGTGGCCAGTGGAAGTAGAGAATCCCCTGGCATCAATGGGAGTGAAGAATGCCCCATCATTGGTATTAGTGGGCAGAATATTGCCCCATTGTTTGTATTGGGGAGAAAAAAATTGGGGTCAGTGGGAGGAATAGTGCCCTATTGTTGGTATTAGTGACAAGAATTATGCCCCAGTGTTGGTGTAGGAGAAATAGTGCCTTGTATCAGTGGGAGGAATAATGTCCCAAGGGCCTGATAAAGACAAGCAAAGGGTCACATCTGGTCCCCGAGCAGCAATTTTGGAGGGATGATCAGTTTGGAGACCACCTAGGGGATGATGAAATGGGGTGAATTAGTTACCTTGTTTCATGCTCCCCTGGCACCGCCACTTACCTCCTCTGTCCAAGGATGTTTGCAGACTCTCAACAACCTTGCATACAAAACAGAAGCACTGCTGCTGCCTTGACTTTGGAGACTTGCATCTGCTCAGGTAGTAAATAGGCTTTGGAGGACCATTTTTGCAGCATGGAGAAGGTCCACATGAACATGGAATAAGGTCAGTATTTTACCTTACAAAACAAGCAGGTAACCCTTGCAGGATACAAGTGAACATTTCTCTAAGCTGGACTTCAGTTTCAGATGCCGCTGGAATGTTGACTGCATTTTCAGCAGACACAGGCAAGAGGTTCAGATACTGCCTGAAGTGTATTGAATTCATGATCTCAACACTTCAAGGGAACTGTGCCAAATTCTTAGCCATAGTCACCATCCTCCTAGCACATAGCTCTGGCCGGAAGGATTGTGGAAAGTGTCACTGGAAGCTAAACCCTACAGAGAGGAACCATTCACTGGTGGAAAGGGAGTGTCTCGCCATAAGCAGGCACTAGAGTCATTGAAGTGTTACCTTTTGCATAGACCGTTCTGGCTAATTACTAGCTTTTCTCCACTACAGTGGATAGCTTTGAACAAAGGAAAACCTGCGAGGGTCACAAGATGTTTTCTGGCTCTACTCCTGCTGATGGACTGTCGCGTATCCAATGTACCTTTTGCAATATGTGTTCCTTCCCACAGATCTAAGCAGAAGGGGTATCTATGTGAGGCACTGGCTGGCAAGATATATAGATAGATAGTGTTTGTTTTTTTTTTGTTTTTTGTACGATATGGACTTGCTGTATGAAACCACCCTGCATCATCGCTATTTTTGTTGTTACCTTGCTGGACTAACCTGCTTGGACTGGTACTGGGTGACCCTGTATCCTGATTGGTTTACCGCTGCCAATACCAGTTGAGCCTCCCCCTGTGTTTGAGTTTTTATAAGCAGTAGGACGGGCACCACACCGATAGTCATAGGGGGTTATTTACTAAAACTGGAGAGTGAAAATTCTGGTGCAGCTCTGCATAGAAACCAATCAGCTTCCAGGTTTTCTTGTCAAAGCTTATTTGGACAAGCTGACGTTAGAAGCCGATTGGCTACCATGCACAGCTGCACCAGATTCTGAGTGCTCCAGTTTTGTTAAATCTCCTCCATAGAGCCCACAATGGTGTTTTTTTTTTTTTTTGTTTTTTGTTTTTTTATTTTAGTTGAGTAAGTAGTGGAATTAGAAAGCCAATGTGTTTTGGGGGTTCAAACAATCTCCTTTTTATCAGGGAAGCCTTGATGAATAGAGAGCTTGAACCCCCAAAATACATTGACTCTCCTATTCCATGAATGATTCAGTGAGGACCATTCTGGACTCCTATGACCATCAGTGTGGTGCCCTTACTACTGCTTCCTAAAACCCAACAGAAGCTCTTGCCCTTCATCACTCCTCAAAGATGAAAAAATACATTTTCACCGGAGTCCCATTTTTAGTCCCATGCGCTTTGCCTGCAGGGATTCAGCTGGCAGATTTCGCCGTGTCCTCATTTTACTTCTCTGCCGGTTCTCGGGTCAGACCTGCCGTGCAGTTTTTAGTGGGGACGGTTTGGATATTTTATCTGTCTACTCTTTTTGTGTTAATAGAATTACTGATACTAAAATTACCTGAAGTGACTCATTTCTTTCTATTAATACGCTTGCCAGCTGCTGCCCTGCACACTTACATAACTGCCAAATGCAAATATATAGAATGAGTAATGGAGTATTAATTTATTTACGTTCATAGTAGTAGAAGGGCGGCCAGCACATCGGATAGGAATGCCGCTATTAGTCGAGATATAGAATGACCCCCATTAACCTTCACAGAATTCTATTGTCCACATCGGGATGAAGATGTCATACGTAATAGGAAACTTTAGCCTATATTGAGTCATTGTTGCAAAAGTAAATCTGAAAATGATAGTTTAGCAGTATAAGATCGCAAACTCCTTGAGGGCAGGGACTGATGTCAATGTTATATATATATATATATATATATATATATATATATTTATATGTATGTAAAGTGCTGTGTAACTTGATGGCGCTATATAAGTACTTGACATAAATAAGGGTGAGCGCAGTGATTTCAGCCAAATTGTACAATGTGGTAGCTTGGTTTAATTTACTTGGCTGTTTAGGTGAAATTTGCGGAGAAAAAAAAGTGTGTTGTGTGTGTTTGTTTGTTTTTTTTAATTTTATTGGGTGTTTCTTTTGAGGAGGTCTGTTTAGGCTAGTTTAGCATTATTTGCGTAATGTCGCTATAAAAAAAAAAAAAGTGTGTGTGTGTGTGTGTATATATATATATGTATGTATGTATGTATGTATGTATGTATGTGTATATATATATATATATATATATATATATATATATTCCTCTTCCTCTCTCCCTCCAGAAACAGAGTCCTGCTAAATGCACTGGAATCCCATTGTATTTGGAAACTGCATGGAAAACGCATATGTGTTAATTCAACGACACTATATTGTCAAAAGTATTGGGACGCCTGCCTTTACGTGCATGTCAGCTTTAATTGGCATCCCAGTCTAAGGCCCCATACACACTATTAGATTTTCTGCATATTTTTGTCTTCAAATTTACCAAAAACATTAGCCAATAGAGAAAAATATTATCTGTTGCATCATTTGTTGCTAGGTGTTTCAGCTTTAAATATTTAATATTTTTAGCATTTTGTAGAATGTCATATACTGTATGCAAATAGTTTACATAATAGAGCGTAGTGTGCGGCTTCACGGTTATGTGATAAATAAAGGAGCTGTGTGTTACCCGTTCTACGGGGTTGTTACACTCCAGAGACAATAGCTGACTTGTGCATGCATGTTACACCTGTGCTGCCTAATATAAACAGACCGTGATCTTGTAGGGTGGCTGTGTATATATATTCTCTCTCTCTCTCTCTCTCTCT